>CAJPEX010002183.1:25651-43145 GCA_905338405.1 Notodromas monacha
TTTTTTTTTTTTTTCCCCCCCCCCCCCCCCCCGTTACTCCATCAAAACAACTCAACATTGTCCACAGTGTTGAATAAAAATAAAAAAAGGAGAAAGATTCCTGTCTCCACACAGCCCTGACTCCACCTGGGTTAGGTTGACCGCCCAGGGATGTGATACCCATCGAAAGGTACTCCCAAAGAAATAAATAAATAAGTCAATAAACAAGAAATAAAAATGCACATGGCTCTTCAAATATTCTTCCCTGGGGTGGGATGGGCGAGTGTCAATGATGCCTTTATGGCAGCCACGCGTGGGAAAGAATCTCGGACTGTCCACTTTAAATGCCTGAGTGAGTGAGGTCAGAAAAATGTTTACAGCAATGCAGCCGCGGCTTGAGATATCTTCCCGAAACTTGTTGTTGTTGTTCTGTTTTGACGAATGAATTTGGGCACTTCTGGAAATTTCACGAGTTGAAAGTTACTTTCTCATGATAGCCCCATAGCCTTGGATGGCAGTGGGTTAAGTTCCAACCTGCAGCAGTGTGGGGAAAAAAAATTTTCACACTTCTGCATTTAAGTTTGACCTAAGATCACTGAAACAAAGATTTGGCTGAGTAGCCAAAGTCTGGAAAAATCCAGGGAAGGTAACCTATTGGGTCTGTAATCCCTCAATGCTAATCCTATGGAGGGGAATTTGAAAAAAAAATTTCCACCCAGTAGCCAAGGTTTACGAACAAATTTCTGCCAAAAAAGAAATAAATTGGGATTTTTCCAGACGTTGTCTCTTCTGATCTCCCTTTTTTGTATGCCTTGTGGCACAAGATTTTGAAAATAAATTTCTTCACGGCTGCACCAGGGTTAAATAAAAATAAGAAAAAATTAATTAATGTACTTGGGCATTCTTGTACACTATTCAATTATTAAATTAACAGAAAATGATGAAATTTTGGAAATCACTTGAAAAAACTAGCACATGGTTTCAAGTGCAGTGACTGAATAAAAAAAGTGTTGGCTCCAAGCAATAACCAACACCAGGTGAATCACATACAGTATTTACAAATTTGCGCTCATTTTTTTTGTTGCCAAAACTTGTCATTAAAACTCAATGCATTTGGGGTCTTCCTTAATTTTACATTAGTTAAAAACTCCTACACTGGTTTACGAACACTGATCTGGCAAGTCAATATTGATTGAAGGCAAAAAAACCAAAATGATCCTTAACCCAGCATGTTTGGCAAAGTTGGGATATTTTTGCAAAATTTTGTGACAGTGAGCACTGGAAATTTAAAAATTCCTACTTTTGCACCAAAGCCTAATTTGGGGAAAAGTCCATGAATACTTTTTTATAATCACGCAGAAAACTTTGAATGAAAAACAAAAAGAAAATCCGCATTGGGTGGAATTTTTTCCTGCATTCCTGGCGTAGGATTTGCATGGAAGATTCCTGAAAACAATCATAAATTTGCCTCCTGGATTTTTCCTTCTCAACCTGGGAGCATTTCAGTTACTTTGTGTCAAACTGAAATTCACAAACCCCCAAATTCACAATTCCCTTTTCTGCTGTGCAATTGAAAACAAAACTCTGCCATCCAAGGGTTAATAAAGTTTTGGAATTGTTTTAATTGCTCAACAAACACAAAAAATGTGCTTTTCAGCCAAGATCATATTTCACTTTGAGCAGGTTAAGCTAACATTTTTGCCAAAGAATTGTGTGAAAATTTTGATGGCAAGAATAGTGGTAACATGTTAAGCCAAGAATGCCAAAAAAAAGTTTGTTTGTTTCAATAACAAATATTGCCTCTACAAAACTAGTGCAACCAATATCTGAGTAAATTTGAAAAAGTAAGAAATTATGAGATCCATCTTTCATTTCAGAATCAGAGGACTTCATTTTTAAACTTTCACTAGTACAGTTGAACCCCGTTAAGATGCCCCCCAATAAAGCGCCACCCTCGTCAACTGCCAACATTTTGAATGAAACAAATCTCCTCAATGCTAAATGCCATAGAAAACCTTGATAAGATGTCAACCGTCATCTGCCAACATTAGTGATGAAACAAAAGTGCTGTTTTTGTGTATTAGTTTTGTCTTTGTTACAATGCCAACATTGGGGTTACAATTATATTTTCTCTCCAGTATCTTGTATTGGTAAGAAGAAAACAAAATGACATTTTTAAAAAACTTTGAACAATATAATTTTAAAATTTGGTTTGCATAAATCACAGCAATACTCTGGAAAATTACTAAAGTTTTTTTTTAAACTTGCATTTCTATTAATTTTGAAGAAAAATCAAGTGTTTTGATCAAATGACTTAAAATGAAATATTTGATAAACCGCCAACCCCTTTAAACTGCCAGAATTGCTCTGGAAAATTGGTGGCATCTTATCGGGATTTGACTGTGATTATTTCAGTTCCACACTTGAATATACTGGCACTAACGGGACAGGAACAAATATTCACGAATCACTGAGCATTATTTCGGTGAATGTGCCGTCGAATTCTACAAGAAATAAAAATTGCATAAAAAAAATGTGTGGAACAAGACTCGGTGAAGAATTTGTGAAGTCACTGAAGAGGCCTTTTAAATGACTGATCAGATGAAGAAGTCGTAGAACCGGAGGCAATTGACTCGGCAGGTTGTTTAAGGTCTTCGGAAAACGGCTTTACAACTCGCCATCAGCAGTAGGTCCGACAATTTTCTCACGCTGTCCCAAACCCTGTTATGCCTCTTTTTTTCCATTTTCTTCCTTCTCCATTTCCCCACTTGGAGGGAGAACCTTTTCCGGGTTCTGCTTGGCCTTTTGTTTCGCTCACGTTTGTGAGGACCCCACAATGAAATACCTCCCAGCAAGGTCTTGGCCTTTCCTTTTTTTTTTTCTTGAGAGGGAAATGAGGTTTATAAAAGCATTATTGCTGGTTGTTTCCTTCGGCTGACGGCTTATCTGTTCAGGAGGCAAATTTGTGGCCCCTTTTATTTTTATTTATTTATTTATGTTTGTGCTCTTCGGATTTGTTGGGAACACGTGGGAATTTTTCGATGCCCCAGAAAATTCCTTTACTTTGAAAGACCTTTTCTTATGCAGCGAAGAATGCGATCGGCGGAAATCGAAAGAACCCGAAAGGTTTGCGATCACCGTAAGAAAAAACGTAAAAATTCAAAAAAGTTTATTGCGTTGAAATGCGTTTCAGTGATGGTCGTTATGTTTCCGTTGAATTCTCAATTTTCTCTCAGATATTTCTCGAATGCTTGAAAGATTATTCAGAGAATTTGGAACCCTCGGAAGAATTTGGGGCTACTCCTGCTTAAAATTTCAATATTCTTGCAGCAAAAAAAAACTGATCGAGAGGTATTTGAGCGATTAAAAGAATCTCAATATTCTTCATTTTTCGAGGGAAAGAAAATTTCGAACTATAGAAAATGTCGAAAATTAACTTCGGCGAGGATTTTTTGCCAGTAAATTCTGGTTCTTAATTTTCTGAAATATTGGAAGGTTCTCCGAAGAATTCGTAACCCTTAAAAACAGGTTAAGTCAATTATGTTACGAGTTCCACCTTTGCACGACTAAAAAATCAAGCTTAATTGCAACATCCAATGAAAATCGTGAATAAATAGACCAATTATTTAAAAAAAAGCACAATTCAACCTTGATAATTCCTCCCTCTGTGCCTCAATTTTTTTTGTACTGTCTGAATTCATTTTCAAGTAATCTTTTTGTACGCCTCCGTAAATCAAAGACTTTTACAACCCTCAATATTCCATCAATAAAATTTTTAGACGCTTTCATTCTGATGAAGCCCAAGGAAAGACTTCGGAAAATAAATTATGCTTCTCGAAAGTGAGGGACTAATTTGGAAAATGTGCCTTTGCATCGTGTATCAGCGTCATCATGTCAATTTATTTTTCCCAGCAGTTAAAAGCATAATATCACCAATTTTTACCTGTCTAAAATTGCCAATTTTCCCACAGCTGGCTCTAAACTTCTTTTCAAGTCCGTATTGTTTTTGGGTCCTTCTGATTGAAACTTGAAAAATTGACTGTATGAAAAAAAGCTTATAGTGGTGTATCCATTCACTTGCGTGATTATCCAAGAAATTGTAACCTCTCTTTATGAATTCCCAGATTACAAAAGCAATACATAAATAAAAACCACAGTAAACGAAAAGGAGCGCCTTGTTTGACAGGCAGCAACTCGTCGCCGCGTCAGACTAATGACTTCCTGAACCCATTCCATAACAGAAACAAAAATATTTCCTCCTTCAAAACAAACCACACTGCAAAAAAAAAAAAAAAGAATTCAAGAATCCCCTCCTGTCTTCCCCCACACGCAGCTTTGGCACGCAGAAATCCGTCAAGCTCTTCAGTCAGTCGCATTAGCGCCTGTTTCGCATAACTCTTGTGTTAAATACCTACAGGGGGGACATAACTTGAAAAAGGAAAAAAAAAAACATTTTGGTGTTGCGTTTCGTTCCTGCGTGGCTCTAAATAGTTCTCTACTTTTTTCGGGGGCATTCATAAAACTCCCTGCCTTCATTTTATAAAACCAGTTCTGGTTAAAAAAAAAAAAAAAGTGTCATCCTTGGAATATCTCTTTTTATGGATCCAGAATTTTCTGGGTTTATGTGCACTTGGCAACTGTGCTAAATTCCAAACTGCAGCTTTCTTGGCTCATTGTTTTCCTCACTATGAGGAATATATAGTCAAACCTCTCAAAGTCGAATTTCATAGGAACTAAAAAATGCATTTCACTCAGGGAAGTTTTGAATTTGGGAAGTTTGAACATGGGAAGGTTTTCAGGCATGGAAACAAGCATTTTTTTATATGGGAAGGATGAAGGAATTGCCAGGAATTGTGATTTGGTAATATTCTGGACCTTGAATTGCTTCTTGAATGAGTGGAAAAGATGCTGAACTTGAATGCAAGGGTTCATTTGACCAATTAGTCCTTCACTTCCTTCCAAAACACAATGTTAGATTTTTTATTGATTTTATCTGTTTGGTGTGATGAAAATGAAAGCTAAAAGACCTTGGAATATTTCAGTGAGGGAGATCTAAGAGGAAAAGCATTTGACTTAGAGAGGTTTTTAATACATTGCTTCTAATAAGGGATTAAAAAAAATTGACTTGGGGAGATTTTCAACTTACAGAGGTTTGACTTATTATCCAGGTTAAACTGTAGCACTAATACATTTATCTGATGACGCAATGTATAGTTATTGAAAAAGAAATGGTAAAATATACATTTTTTCAAAAACTGAAATATTGAATAATTATTTTTAACAAGATACTTCCTACCTTAGTAAAAGTCAATTTTATTTTTGACAATCAACATTTTAAAAAATTTCAATGTCTATAATTTATATGAAACAAATAATTTGTTCTTCCTCTGATGTTTTGGATGATGTGGAGCACAGATTGAAAACAATTGCTCTTCAATAATTTAACAAAATAACTTCCATCTTCATTTCATGCCTTCTGCTATTCAACTTTTCCAATAAAGAAATACTGTATACTTTTCCTGGGTTCTAAACCAAAAGCAGTTTATTTAATGAATGAAAAAACATTTGACCCCATGAATTCAAATCTCCTAGTTTCCAAATTTTTTTTGAGTCCCTGTCTGATATATCCTTCAATAACATGGTAAAAAGTAAAGACCTTATTCCTAATTTTCCTATTGAAAACCCTGTAAATCAAATTTTAAAATATAGTTTTCGTGATAGCTCCCTGGATACAGAAAAAAGAGCAATGAAAATGCAATTTTATGCTTTTTCAGAGGGATGCCAATTTTTAACCTTTTTTCCTAGTTTTGCATCCCGTCAACTCATCATTTATTGCGCTGTTCGAGGTCCAGAATATCACCTTTCATGTTTCCATAGCAAAAATCTCAATTTCCCTAATTAAAAAACTCGAGGTTGACTTTTTTTGTGGGGGTTGACCCTTTGAATTTGACTCAAAGAATTTTGACTGCACCAGTTTTATTAATGAGGGGGGAACACGTTGCTTTCGGAATTTCTGTGGATTTGCGGGACAATTGTATGCACTTTCGAGAACGCCCATTTTTTTGCGTAACGAGGGGTTGTGGTGGAAATATTGTTTTGCTTAGGGTTTGATACACATGGGAGGCACGTGCGACCCGCAGAAGATGGATCACACACTTGAGGGAAGTTGCCATGACTTGTGCAAGGGATCGATGTGGGGAAGGGAAAATATTTCTTGAACGTTGTTGGTGGTCCCGGGACCTTTTATTTTATTCTTTTTTTTTTGCTAAGGTTATCCCTGAGAATAACCATGCGGAACAACGTGCGACACCTGGTTACGGAGGCACAATCACTCAGCTTAAAGTAATGAACTGCGTGCGTTTGTGATGGACGGGGAGAGTTTTTCTGCGTGAGGGTTGTGAAATTATATTTCCGGGAAAAGGGTGGAATTCTAATGATGCACACATTTTCCCGCGTTTTCGATAAATGAGTATTTTCCATTTTTTAAAAATCTCGAAAAATCGTCTAAGGGCTTTGAATGAGTGTAAGTTTTCTTCAAATGATGAGAGAAACGCCATGAACACTTTGGATTAAGACGGCGAATCTTTTGAAGACAGTCAGTTTTGGTTTGCACAATAATAATAACAAAAAAATATTGAGGCAACAGCGAACGCATTCAATTTTTCAATAACTCTTGGATGATCGAAAAATATTTTCTGGAGCATATGTTTAAAATTTAAAATCATTATTTGAAAAGGTCAAAAAGTTGCAGCCTTCAGAGACATTTTTTCTTCCCAAGACGTTTTGGTGCATAAAAAAAATCAATATTGCCAGATTTGTGCCAAATATTCACCAGTACAATATTTTTGAAAATTCGATTTCGTTTGATAAAATTTTGTAAGAAATCCTGGCTTTGGTGCATAAGGTTACATACATATATCTAATGAAAATATTGAATATAGAAAATAACCAGGCAAAACTTTTGATTTTACCCCCTGAAAAAATTGCAAACATGGATTTGTTTTATTCAAATGGATATTTTTCACCTGTAAACCTCTCTCATGACCCAAGTCACAGCAATGCCAGAGAAAAAATGACATGTCTCGCATAAAATACAAATTTTCAAAAAATTCAAATTTTAAAACTTTTAATAATGTCAAAAGTAACACTCTGCTCTATTTATTCCCAATACAAAATCTTCTGCAACCACAGAAAAAAAACTTTCCACAGCTAGTGCCCTCTAGTCTTGCCTGCAGTATGGACTCACAATAATCATTTTCTTCCCCCCCCCCCCCATCAGTTGAATAATCGTTACCAAGCTGGGCTTTTAAAAATGGTCCTAGACACGTGTATATATAAAGACCAGCAGCAGCAGCAGAAGTGTGCCTTCTGCCTCATCCGGGTTTATTCATCCAAACACTGGGCTAAAAACAAAAACACGTCACGGGGTAACAAGTACAGGCAGAGAAGCGGGAAAAGAGAAGGAAATTCGCGCGCCCGTCTAATTAGCCCACCCCGACAGTGTCCTATTCAGCCTAATGACTGCGGACAGCATTGCGGGGAGGCCCGAGCTTTTTCCCCCCAGAGCGCGCGCGCGTCATTAGCGCTGTCACGCCATTATACTGGTGATGAACTGCTCGCCTGTCTTTCTGCAGATACAGCACAGAGAAATCCCACTGGACTGGCTGTGCTCTGTGACAATTGATTTTTAAAGAGCAGCAGTGAGTATACAATTACATCCTACAGTATTACTGCAGCAGCAAAGTCCTATATAGAAGATTCAATGATGAATTATGAAGGATTTATTCAGCTGTGAAAGAATACAGGTGGTACCTTGAAATTTGACCCTAATACCCTATTTACTCAAGTACCACTTGCCCTCAAGTAAGGCGCGCACAGGGTTTTTTCAGTTGGAAATTTGGCTAAAATTGTATCCCCAAGTATGTCTTGCACCCCAATTTTTAGTAAATCTAAGACCACAAAATTTCAAAAATAGAAACATAAAGTTTGACTTTGGACATGAATTTAACAAAAATCTGACCAATTTTCAACTTTTTCAGAACAAAAAAGTTTTCTTGTCACTTTTTTTCCAAATTTCTCCATTATGATCAATTATAATGCACATAGAACTTTCTAAAAATTTGTTAAAAATTCATACCCGCCTATGACACGCACCCCTTTTATCTTCTGAAATTTGAGAAAAAAGGTGCGCGTGGTACTTGAGTAAAATACGGTACATTGCCAAANAGTTTATTTAATGAATGAAAAAACATTTGACCCCATGAATTCAAATCTCCTAGTTTCCAAATTTTTTTTGAGTCCCTGTCTGATATATCCTTCAATAACATGGTAAAAAGTAAAGACCTTATTCCTAATTTTCCTATTGAAAACCCTGTAAATCAAATTTTAAAATATAGTTTTCGTGATAGCTCCCTGGATACAGAAAAAAGAGCAATAAAAATGCAATTGTATGCTTTTTCAGAGGGATGACAATTTGTATCCTTTTTTCCTAGTTTTGCATCCCGTCAACTCATTTATTGCGCTGTTCGAGGTCCAGAATATCACCTTTCATGTTTCCATAGCAAAAATTTCAATTTCCCTAATTCAAAAAACTCAAGGTTGAATTTTTTTTGTGGGGGTTGACCCTTTGAATTTTACTCCAAAGAATTTTGACTGCACCAGTTTTATTAATGAGGGGGGAACACGTTAGCTTTCGGAATTTCTGTGGGATTGCGGGACAATTGTATGCACTTTCGAGAACACCCATTTTTCTGCGTAACGAGGGGTTGTGGTGGAAATATTGTTTTGCTTAGGGTTTGATACACATGGGAGGCACGTGCGAACCGCAGAAGATGGATCACACACTTGAGGGAAGTTGCCATGACTTGTGCAAGGGATCGATGTGGGGAAGGGAAAATATTTCTTGAACGTTGTTGGTGGTCCCAGGACCTTTTATTTTATTCTTTTTTTTTGTTTTTGCTAAGGGTATCCCTGAGAATAACCATGCGGAACAACGTGCGACACCTGGTTACGGAGGCACAATCACTCAGCTTAAAGTAATGAACTGCGTGCGTTTGTGATTGACGGGGAGAGTTTTTCTGCGTGAGGGTTGTGAAATTATATTTCCGGGAAAAGGGTGGAATTCTAATGATGCAAACATTTTCCCGCGTTTTCGATAAATGAGTATTTTCCATTTTTAAAAAATCTCGAAAAATCGTCTAAGGGCTTTGAATTAGTGTAAGTTTTCTTCGAATGATGAGAGAAACGCCATGAACACTTTGGATTAAGACGGCGAATCTTTTGAAGACAGTCAGTTTTGGTTTGCACAATAATAATAACAAAAAAATATTGAGGCAACAGCGAACGCATTCAATTTTTCAATAACTCTTGGATGATCGAAAAATATTTTCCGGAGCATACAGTATTTTGAAAAATTAAAATCATGCATTTGAACAGGTTAAAAAGATGCAGCCTTCACAGAAATTTTCTCTTCCCAAAGCGTTTTGGTGCAAAAAGAAAATCAATCAATATATCCAGATTTGTGCCAAATATTCACCCGTTCAATATTTTTGAAAATTCGATTTCGTTTGATAAAATTTTGTAAGAAATTCTGGCTTCGGGGCAGAAAGATACGTACATATGTTTCATGAAAATATTGAATATAGAAAATAACCAGCAGGCAAAACTTTTGATTTTACCCCCTGAAAAATTGCCAACATGGATTTGTTTCATTCAAATGGATATTTTTAACCTGTAAACCTCTCTCATGACCCAAGTCACAGCAATGCCAGAGAAAAAATGACATGTCTCGCATAAAAAACAAATTTTCAAAAAATTCAAATTTTAAAACTTTTAATAATGTCAAAAGTAACACTCTGCTCTATTTATTCCCAATACAAATCTTCTGCAACCCAAAAAATAAAAATAAAACTTTCCACAGCTAATGCCTTCTAGTCCTGCCTGCAGTATATGGACTCACAATCATTCTCTTTCCCCACCATCAGTTGAATAATCATTACCGAGCTGGGCTTTTAAAAATGGTTCTAGACACGTGTATATATAAAGACCAGCAGCAGAAGTGTGCCTTCTGCCTCATCCGGGTTTATTCATCCAAACACTGGGCTAAAAACAAAAACACGTCACGGGGTAACAAGTACAGGCAGAGAAGCGGGAAAAGAGAAGGAAATTCGCGCGCCCGTCTAATTAGCCCACCCCGACAGTGTCCTATTCAGCCTAATGACTGCGGACAGCATTGCGGGGAGGCCCGAGCTTTTTCCCCCCAGAGCGCGCGCGCGTCATTAGCGCTGTCACGCCATTATACTGGTGATGAACTGCTCGCCTGTCTTTCTGCAGATACAGCACAGAGAAATCCCACTGGACTGGCTGTGCTCTGTGACAATTGATTTTTAAAGAGCAGCAGTGAGTATACAATTACATCCTACAGTATTACTGCAGCAGCAAAGTCCTATATAGAAGATTCAATGATGAATTATGAAGGATTTATTCAGCTGTGAAAGAATACAGGTGGTACCTTGAAATTTGACCCTAATACCCTATTTACTCAAGTACCACTTGCCCTCAAGTAAGGCGCGCACAGGGTTTTTTCAGTTGGAAATTTGGCTAAAATTGTATCCCCAAGTATGTCTTGCACCCCAATTTTTAGTAAATCTAAGACCACAAAATTTCAAAAATAGAGACATAAAGTTTGACTTTGGACATGAATTTAACAAAAATCTGACCAATTTTCAACTTTTTCAGAACAAAAAAGTTTTCTTGTCACTTTTTTTCCAAATTTCTCCATTATGATCAATTATAATGCACATAGAACTTTCTAAAAATTTGTTAAAAATTCATACCCGCCTATGACACGCACCCCTTTTATCTTCTGAAATTTGAGAAAAAAGGTGCGCGTGGTACTTGAGTAAAATACGGTACATTGCCAAACTGGGGTTGAATCGCAAAACAGTCAAATTGCAAGACATGCTATACAATCAAGGGCAAATAGCACAAAAGCACTAGAAAAAAGGCTAAAAGAGGTCATATTTTGGGAAATAGGTCAAATTGCTAGTCAACCCCCCAAGCAAATTTGACCATCAAATTTCAGGGTACCACCTGTGCCATTACTCATTGAGCAGGAATCCCAGAGACTTTGCATCTACAGTTGAACCTTGATAACTCAAATGAGAACATTCATCAATGATGAATTGATTGGTGTGTTTGTGAATTAATTGGTATGGTTTTTATTCAATTTTTTAAAAATGCTGAAAATGTGGATTTTGACAGAGGCATTTTATTTGTCATTCTACTGCTTTCCTGCTGAATTTAATTGCAGCTGCATAATATAGCACAAATTATCTTCTAAGAAATAAAAAAGTTATCATCATTTTCTGCAGGAAATTTTCCTGATGACCAAGCATGCATTGATTTTGAAGATTATGACTCAGAGATGTGGATGCTCAAATAACTTCAAAGTTTCATGTTCTGTACCAGTGTTCCTCGACCTTCTTTGGGCCTGTAGTAGGGAAAATTTCCTGAAACATTTTCTACAGACCAGCAAAGTTGGATACAATTTTTGCAGACCCAAAAAAGTTTTGCCTGACATACTTTATGGTAGGTATTGAAAAAGTTTTTGTTTTTGCAAAAAAATCAAGTTGAGAACCATTAGGTTTAGTGGAATATCTTCAAAAATTAGAAAGGAGGGCTTGAACAGATATTTATCAGAAACAAAAATTAAAATGATTTATTTCATCAGGTGACATTTTTTTGGAAGTGTTACAGGAGAAATTTTAACTTTTAGTTTTAATGAGATAATTTTATTTGCAATTGTCTTGCCAAAACTTCAGATAAAGATTTTATAACGCTCTTCATTGATAGTTTTGATAGATTTATTATGCTTGAGAAATTTTTTCCACAGACTGGGAAAAACTTTTGCAGACTGTCATTGGTTGGCAGACCACTGGTTGGGGAACACTGTTCTATACAGTACTGACATATTTATTGCTGAACCATTCCCGGAACTTTAAAAAATGTTTCTCTTCAGATTCTCATGCTTGAAGTCTGTTTAAGTGCTACCTTCATGCAAAAATCATTGCAAAAATGAAAAAAACGACAAATTGAGTATGTGATTGTCTGCTTTGCTTTGTAGGATTCGCAACAGCTGCAACTGACCTCCCATTCAACCACTCGCTCACAATCAATCAAATCACTGCTTATTTTACTGAAAGATGAATGCGCTTTTCTTTGCTTCCCACACAAACACGAGCAACGTTACCTCTATAATATGGCCCTAAAAAATAATAAGAAAAACACACACACACACACACACGCAACCACATAATACAAACATCAAAGAATCTCAGTGTGTCTATAGTGAATGCATGAATATTTTCAACGAAGTGAACTGAAAGAAATTTGTTTTTTCGTTGGTCTTTTTCATCTTCTGAATGCACGGAATGCAGTGGACTGAATCAATCATCATCAAGGAGAATAAAAACGTGAATCGAAGTCTTTTTCCTGATAACGAAAAAGAATTTAACATTTAGAGCTCGAAAATGTTTCGAGAGGATTCAATTGGAAGTAGATGAATTGAATTTATAAAATATCCCTTTCATATTTTGAAATGATATAAGGGTCAATCAAAACGATGCCTTTTTCCTTATATTATATTTCAGAAATGAATTAAGAATCGAAGTTTCGTAGCGTGAGAAAATCGAGATGTCGTTTTTTTTTCAATTAGGGAAATTGAAGATGTAACCATCATGGAGAAGGAGATCATAAATCGATGTCATTCACCTGAAATTATATTCTGAAATCAGTAAAGAAATTCATTTAGGCTTCATAGATGATCCGAAAATCTTTCAAGAAAGTTGATATTTCAAGTAAAGGACATTAATTTCTAATTTTCTTTGTTCGGTTAACGAAAATGCAATCAACAAAAATGATGAAAGCATGAATCGATGTCATTTTTCTAATAATATGCTACTGAAATCAAGGAAGAATTGAAAATAAAATACGTATAAAACCCTTTGAAAGGTGTTCAACTTGAAAGAAGATAAATTGAAAAGCCGAACATCTTTCGAGAGGGTTGGATTTTACAATTTTAATCAATTAAATTCAATTTAAAAGTTATACTTTTCATTTTTCCATATCGCTTGAAGTTCAATCACCACGGAGAATGACGTCACATTTTCTTGAAACATATATTTGTTAATGAATACGAGAGAGAAATTTTTCTTCATGTAGCCAGAATATATATGTGCAGTATTGAAACATATACTTTTTTAATGATTAAAAGAGGGGAATGTTTCATGATGCAGCCAGAAAATCTCTTTGAGTTTCTGGCTACATAAAGAAACATTTCTCGCTTATATTCATTAAAGAAATATATATATATGTTTCAAGAAATTCACGTCCAGAGAAGATGAATTTAATTTCTCAATTATCCTTTTGTTCCATGCACTGAATAAAGTTCTTTTGGTAACATAAAACAAATTACTCTTGACAAGAGTGATTTTTTTCTCTTAGGGCCCCAGCAGCAGGAAAATGCCAGGTGGGCATTCCAAGAGGTCTTTGCAAAAACAGCATGTGTTGCTTGTGATGCCAACCACTTGTGTGTGGTGGCCCCCCCTTGAGGCAAATGGTAATTGCTTGTTTCTGACTCGATGTGTTTGACAGGAACTACATTTTTTTCTTTTTTCTTTTGCTCAAAGAAATTCTTGAAACGTGTTTCTTTAGTTCGTGTTCTCGTTTGATGAGGAGATATTGAACATTCAAGCGGAATTTTCGGCGGAAATATTTGATATGGATTAATTTCCACGCGCAGAGTTTTGAAATGGAATATTCCAAATTTGTAAAATTGCTATGCAATTTTGAGCATTCCTTTGTAAATATTCGTCAAAAATTGGAAAATTTATCGCCATCCAATCATCCTATGAAGGTGTCTGATTTTTGCGAATAACCGCTAAATAATGATTCAGAGAACTCAGTGAACAAATTTTCATTGATGCTTCGATTTTATGAAGATTAAATGATGCAATTGTAACAGATTTCCGTGATTTTATTTTCATTGTTGAAAGATTCGAGTCATTGGTTTGGAGTATTTGTATGCATGCATTTGAAATACTTACTTTCTCTTCTTAAATAAAAACAAGATGATGATATAGATTTTTTGAAGTTTCTTGTGAGGAACATTTTATTTTTGAAAGATTTTTTACACGAAGGTCCAGCGCATAAGCGTATAATTTGTCAATTAATTTTTATGCGGGACGATAACTTGACCTCCATTTTAGAAAATTCGGAATCCTTCAGAATTTTGTCAGCATTCAAATGAGTTAAATTTATGCACAGTAACGCATTTTTATCGCTTTAAATTTATGTAGAAATATTCTCGGCGCCTATATATAATCTTATTAAAACCGCCCGATTTTTTTTAATTGCTCGGGTTATTCGAAAGGCAAATCACGTAAATTCTAATATTTATGTATTGTTATTGTAATTGTGTAAAATTTCGCGGGGTTCCATTGTCTTGAAAATATGACTGACTCTATTTTCGAACCAAATTTTTGCATTCCCCCCGTTTAATAATTGATCACGGGGTCGATCATATATTTTTTGTCATTTTTGATTTACATCGGAGTTCATGTCCGCAGTACGTAACTTTATCAAAAAGATTAAATTTATTAAAAAGACAAAAATATACAGTACTCATAAATAATGGAGATAAGCTTTCCCCATTGTTTTGGGCTCGTCGAAAACATTTTTTTGAATAAAAGTTCAAATCCGGAATTGAAGAAAATTTGTATGACAACTAGATATAATTTATATTGTTACAGTAGTTCAATGTTCGGCGGGAATTTTATGCTTTATAATCTCATGAGAATTGGATGTGATGTGGTCCTAATGTTTTTATTTTTTATTGAGATTCGGCCTTCATTATTTGAAACTTATTGGCAATTTGTGAGCGTTGAAGGCCGAGAAATCGCTACAGAAATAAAATCCCTGTTCCATGATGCACATTTTCCTCGAAAATGTATTCAAATTAGGCTGTTGTGACGGAAATAGAAGCAAACCATTATAAACGAAATCAATATTCATTTAGGAAGAAGGATTCGTGGGTGGGCCCCCAATAAGTTTCACATGGCCAAAATAAATTTAAAAAAGGAAGAAGATAAAAGGGACAATTCTCGCCATCTTTTGTGTCTAATCATGACCCGGGATATTCCGAAAAGAAGAACCCCCCCCCCCCCCCAAACACAAACCACCAGCAAGAAGTTGGTGAAAAGAAAACGCTTGCCTCATTTGTCACTCGGCACTGAACAAAATCACTCGCTTCTCGACGCTTTTCTTTTCAGCAATTTTTTTTCTTCTTTTTTACCGGGTTGTCTCATCAGCATTTTTCATTGACTTCTTTTTTTTTGGTAGGCACACAACTGGCTTTTTTTATTGTCAAGATAAGGTGCCCTGTTGGGGGTTTTTCTGATGACCAGGCGGCTTTTTTTTTCTTTTGGGGGTGGTATTCTTCAGAGTGTCGCATCAGGAGGGAGGAAGTGATTAGGCGCAATTATTTGGATGTTTGGTCCCTATTGTGCGCTTCTTCTTTTGGAGTTTTGGCTCATGCTGTGCTTCAGAATTTTTCTCGTCTTCTAGGTTTTTTTTTGCATGTGTTTTCTTTGCTTTTTTTTTTATACAGAAAGGACTTGAAGGTCTTCTGCATTAAATTAGTATCCTGCATACAGAAAAAAAACTACTGCATTTATTAAAGATTTTAAGCTGAAAAAAAACACATTCCAGATGCAAGAGACATTTGAGTGATGATTCAGTTATACCCAGCCTTCAAGGGATTTTAATCTGAAGTGCAAATCTACATTTATGGCTGCAGAAAGGATGATCATAATAGTAACAATAATTGAATACCGTATTTGCTTGAGTACCACGCGCCCTCGAGTAACGCATGCAGAGGGGTTTTTGAGTTGGAAATGTTGCTAAAATCTTATCCCCAAGTAAGACGCGCACCCCAGTTTTTAGTGAATCTGAAACCATAAATTGTTGCAAATAAAAACCAAAAAATTGACTTTAAGCAGGAATTGAACAAAAATCTCATTTTCAACTTTTTCAGTAAAAAAAACGTTTTCTTGTCACATTTGCTAAAAATATCTGTCGTGGACCAAAGGGACGCAGCTCCAGCATCCGGCCAAAACCTGACCCCAAAACTTGTTGGATTTCTGAGGCCAGTGAGCCTCGCAAAAATCCCGTTTTTGTGAGACTCACTGAGCCTCACTCAAGGACAAGAAGTGGTTTTCACTTCTTCGATTTTGCCTGAATTGGCCAATCCTGAGCCAGGAAGAAATCACCTGATTTCTTCCTGACCCAGTTCAAGCACCTGGGTATAAAAACCCTCATTCCTCTTTGAGAGAAGAAGTCAAGAAGTCAGAACCTAGTGTTAAAGGGCCTTTAACCTAAATTAAATTACCTCATCATTATTCTGAGCTAACCAACCAATTTAACAATTGACTCTGCCATTATATTGAATTAACAGCCAATTGATGAACTGGGCAATGAGAATGAACTCCTCTGAAAAAGAGTTTGAGTTCTTATTCAAAACTTGCATTCTGATGGCTGCACAATTCAATTCCTTTGTCTGGGATCCAATGGACCCATGACAAAAATGGTGGCCAGTACTGTGTCTTACTCATGACAAAAATGGTGGCCAGTACACTGTCTTACCATGACAAAAATGGTGACCAGTGTGTAGTGTCTTACCCATTTGACCTTTTCAATTTTAAATTGTGTTCCCTTATTCATTGCTCAGTACCCCAGTGACAGGGGGGAAATTTTCATTTCCAATTTTGGGCACAGCCCCATCAGTGACATTCTGTTGAATACAATCTGGTCATGTGTGATGCCATACCTGCTGAAATGCCTTGATGCTGAGCCCTGCCAATCATCATTACATGCTATCTCCATGCGCCCAAGGGCCTGAGATCTGCTGCAAACTGCAGCCAACATGACTCGACAAACAACATCCATCAGGACTTCATCATCCCACACACACTTGCAGGCTCTGAGGCATGGCAGATGGCAGGGAAACATCCCTTGACTGGTACTGTACCAACGGGATGGACTTCCGCATTACGCCCCATTTGTCCCATTGCAACTTTTTGTGGATCAATTTTCTGAATCCCTGCTCATCTAATTGAGCCAGGGGGGATTTTGTTGCGGACCGAAGCGACGCAGCTCCAGCATCCGGTGGAAACTGGACCCCAAAACTTGTTGGATTTCTGAGGCCAGTGAGCCTTGCAAAAATCCCTTTTTCGCGAGACTCACTGAGCCTCACTCAAGGACAAGAAGTGGTTTTCACTTCTTCGATNAACTTGTAGGATTTCCGAGGCCTGTGAGCCTCGCAAAAATCCCGTTTTTGCGAGACTCACTGAGCCTCACTCAAGGACAAAAAGTGGTTTTCACTTCTTCGATTTTGCCTGAATTGGCCAATCCTGAGCCAGGAAGAAATCACCTGATTTCTTCCTGACCCAGTCCAAGC
>CAJPEX010002184.1:581-43128 GCA_905338405.1 Notodromas monacha
CGATGGACACTGACATTCAAAGTGCTGGAATGCGACGCGGATTTTTATCGACTCACAGCAGTGGACTTGCGGTCGTCCTTGCTGCCCCGGATTATTGGCAAAGCTACGTATAGAATGACCCTTTATTTTCGCTAACCCCTATGATGCTTCGCAGAAAAGCTATATTACATATATATACAGAGGAAAAACATGTTTTCAATGCACAAGCTGGGAGCATATTGTCCTAACAATATTTGGCTGCTGGTTGCATATGGAAGCCATCGAATAAGGGCAAGAAACCGACGGGGATTCGACCATTTTCCGAGTTTGATAAATTGCAGATGCACAGCTAGACGATTCTGTGTGTATTATTGTGGTAAGCGACATTTTGAAAAACGTGCTCTTACAGAAACATATGTGCTCGTGTCCAAAAAAAAGTCCCTATATATAGACAAACAGCTTTAGTTCAATGTTCAAGGATTATAAAAGTTCACGTCGTCATAAAACTCTTGCTGGTTCAATGAAGGGCATCGACGTCATTTATTCAGACGTAATCCAATTTCGATAAATCGCAGATTATTAGAGGAAATTGCATGACGAGACAGCAGTCCTAATGCTGCATTCCTTTGGTGCCAATCGGAATTGCAAAAAAGGCAAGTACAGTCGAACCTCTCTAAGTCGAATTTCAAGGGACCTGCAAAAAAATTCAACTTAGGTTTCGACTGAGGGAGTTCAGGAATTTTACGGGTTGGAACTGCAAGACAAAAAGCTCTTTTTTCTGGAAAAATGAAAACAATTTAAAATGTTATATTCTAAAGCTCAAATGGCTTCTTAAATGAGTTGAAAGGCTGCTGAACTTGGAGGCAGAGGTTTATTTTCCCGAATGTGTCTTTCACTTCCTTTAAAACACGTAAGTTTCTGTTTTTATTGCTTTTTTCTTTATTTTTTCAAAAAAATAATGGCCAAAAGGTCAAAGAAAATTTGACTTACAGAGGTTTGAAGGGGAAAGCCTTTGACTTACGGAGGTTTTTTATGTATTGTTTTCGAGGGGATTCAGAGGGGATCTGAAAAGAATTCAACTTAGGGGTATTTGACTTATAGGGAGGTTCAAGTTATTGAGGTACACCTGTAATATATTTTTCTCCTCGGAATTGCATAATTACAGCCTTCCAGATTTATTTTCTCCGGATTACGCTCGGAATAGATTCAGTCAATGCAGAGCAAATTGAAGTAAAGCATCGTGCCTTGATGGATTAAAAAACATGACTTTCAAATTTCAATCACTTTCAAAGAAAAGCGTGTTTTGCATTAACAAATTGAATTCTCTGGTCAGATTAAGGATTAGAAAAACGGAAGATTTCTCAAATAAGAGCTATATAGATCTTCAAAGCCTGCAGCTCCCATAATTGAATGAAATCTAACCTTAAATGATGAAGTAGTTGGTCGAGAGATTCTTTTTTTGAATTGGAATGAATAACCCGCGTCGTAAAATTCCATCGTTTTCAATGGAAAGTGCGGTTTTGCATTAAACAATTAAATTATTACGTGAGAAAAACTGTTGGAAAACAAAAAAAATTCTGAAATAATAAATCACGCCGTTCGTGTTCATCAAAGCCTATATACATGGAGCTCAAACAATTCTTGGAAATCGCATCTTAAATTATGAAAAAAAAGTTGATCGAGAGATTTTTTAAAACTTTGAATGAGCCCACATTTGATATTTTGAGGATTGAATTTTCGCAGAATTAGTTCCTGTCATGAAATACAAAAAAGTCTATATATGTCGGAAATCCCCATCACTCGTCAATCCAAGGTTCCTCGCAGAAATTTAGTCAGTTGAAGCAACGTTTTGTGCTGGAGACCAAAGTTCAATCATTCGAACATCCACGAAACCAGAATTCCCTTTTCATAAAGTTCCCTTGACGAGTCAGATATTCATGGAATCATTGGAAAGGATGCATCGGGAGATCGAACAGGCTGTATGTATATAGGTGAACTGATATCTGAAGAAGAATTCAAAAAAAAGGACGAAATGGAAATTCGCAGCCCACCCCCTTACTTAATATAAAAGAGTATGCTGCAGAAGAAAATAGGGCGTTCTTTCTACCTTACACCTCTTTTTGCTCAAGTAGAACCCTTCCTTCTATGTGATGGGTGCCACGCAAAGTCTCCTCAATGCCAATTGAACGCGAAAAATAATGGACAATGAAGGAACTAAATATTGTGAAGAGATTTCATGCCATGTGCAAATGTGCATATGTATCTTATTCAACTCGTTAGAGTTCTTATTAGGCTATTGCTAAAGGTATTTTACAACATTGTTTTTACTAATTTTCCACCGGAATTCTCAAGGAATTAGTGCAATTCTGAGAAAATTTCATATCACAAGAAATAAATTGAATGAAAAATCCAGCCGCTGAAATACCGCGATGTTCCCTTTTTGTACCTCAAAGAAGACCATTGTTGGATCCATACTTTTATCATTCGGCTGAATGAGTGATGAATTATCATTCCGTTTGCCTTTATAAAGTCCAAAATTATTTCCTCCTACGTTTAACAATACAGTATTTTAACCTCAATCTAAAGATCTGCTGTGGTGTTCTTTAACATCATGCTGCAGTCCACAAACAAATAAAGACCATATTTAACCCTTTTAAAGGTCCACATTGAAATTCATTTTTTGAAAAGGTTGAAATACAAAGACCAAGAATCAAAGCATTAATCATGAATTTTAAGGATTGCTCAGGCATGCAATACTCCCTCCATTTTTACTGGTCTGCATATGTTAAAAGGTTGAATGAAAGAAATAAAGGATTTACTCTGCGGCAGCAGGTTGGTGAATCGTTCAGGAAAACTAATTATCTTTGGAATCTGAAAAACGAGATTCCCAGCCTGTGTTGTTAGTACAATTGGCCATTTTCTTCTATTTCTTCCAAATATTGATTCAAATTCCGATCTTTTGAGACATCATTCCTCAATACAATCGATAAAGATAACTGCAATCCTACAATCACAGGGATTTTTAAAATAATTATTCCTCTAATAACAAATGTATTTGGGACAATTTCCTTCCCCGTCCTCACCCCCACATTCTTAATCTTGGGACCATGTGCAGACTTTTCAAGACAGCATGAAATTGTTAAATTATACTTGAATTTGTGCATCCTGTATTTCCTTTATCCATGCAAAAAGCTCTTCAGAACAGCCACTTCGGGGGAAAAGTCACCTGACAACCTTTTTTTGAAAGTTGTCATTTAAACTCTTGTGACCTTTCTGTGGCACTTGGGATTAAAAAACTAAAAACCAGTCACAAGAGAACTGAACAAGCTTTCATTTGGTGCATTTTTCATAGCCACACAGCTCAATTTTCTACAAAGCTATTGACAGTTTTAAAAAGGTTCACTTTTTTGGCCCACTCTGTATATGCAATATACTGAGCATAAATTTAAGCACGAAGGGTTCAGCCTATCATCCCCGGATAATTTTTAAAGTATTTTTTTTTAATTTAGAGAGAACATTTCAGGAGATATAAAAAACCAACAGTATTTCCTGGTCCTTCAAAATTTGCGAAAGGACCTTTTTATCAATCTGTGAGAATTATAAGTCTTTTATGAACTCAATTCAAGTGACTGTACAGGTGGTACGTCATTGCAATTCAATCTCCTGCACTTTGATGGTCAAATTTGCTGAGAGGTCAACTTTCAATTTGACCTCTGCTCCATAATTTGACCTGCAGAAAGACTCAAAATTTCAAATTCAATGTATAGTACAAAAATTACAGTTGTTTCTGTCATGCAATCTGACCCTCAGCCAGCAACAGATTAGGGTCAAATTGCAGGGTACCATCACCAGTACAATGATTATTAACTTTTGCACTTGGTTCCATGAGATGAGTGTCCTCTTGTGTGCTGGCCTTTTATTTTATTTTTGCCCACCCAGCATCACCTGTACATCAATGAATTACTGAATTTTGCACTTCATTCCACCAGATGGGTGCCCTTCTGTACAGGCCATTTTTGTGGCCCACCCAGCAAGAAACTCGACTATAGTCCGGACGAGTATGCTATGCTGAAGGGGCGGATGAAGCAGCGTTGGAGGCCGAGATAAGCAGGCAAGCAGCAACATCAGGGCCTCAACACATATCCTCCTGCTGGCGGCCGCCGAGTTTTTCGATTCAAACCGGATTATACGCGTTTCATATGTAGTGATGCTGCTATACTACTCGCTGGACGAGAAAAAGGGGGGGGCGAGGAAATTGACTTGTATTGTCGTGCCGGTCGAGGGGAAAATCTGATGAGAAACTTCCTGACCGGGGCCATGGGCATCATGCAGCACCGAAGGAAACCCTGCCCCAAGGCCAGTTAGCAGCAGTCCGGAAAGTATGTGTCGTACTTGGCTTGTAATCTGCGCTACAAGAGGATCCTCGTCCTCCTGCATATACTCATCATATAGTTCACCCACTATTTTTTTTTCCTGAGTTTTCGTATATGAAGTCGTCCCAACGACGACGAGGACTCCGAATTTCAAATGCCCTGGGGATATAAATATATTGTATATGGCAGCAGAAATTCAATGAAGCTATGCTTTTCTCCATGTAAGAGCCTCGGAAATTGATATAGTAGACCGTTTTGTTTCTTTATTGGCATGATTCGGAAGTGAGAAAATATGTTTCATTCTGTTTATTATTCAAATGCAGCATATTGATGGAAGGATTCAAATTAGAATATACTCATCAAGCTTCAGGTATAAAATCATTACGCAACTGCAAATCGGTATTTTAGCCTTTCTTAACTTTCGAAAAAATATTTTTTGTGAAGTTCTCGAGGTAAAATTTGCACAACGAACGTCTGAAAAGTTTCCTTTCTTCATGAAATACTCAGGGAAGGATAAAACATTAACTTCTCGAGTTCTGCATATATTTCACAAACTATCACCAAATTCCTTTAATTCTACGAACCTTTTCTGTTTATTTTTTTAAATGTGTTCTTCCGAACTTTATGCAGCTGCTGTTTTCCTTCAATATATTCCAAATGGATCATGTCGTAAATCTCGTAATACATTCGTATGATTTTCAAATTTTACGAGCTTCGAAAATTTAGCATTATGCAATTGAATATAATGACGGTATCGAAAGCAGTCGAGTATTTTTTCTTTTCTTGGGAAATTCACTGTAAAGTTTCTTGCATAACGAAATGTGCATGTTTTTTTTCTTTTTAATTATAATTACACTGAACGGCTTACCAGCTTTCTTGTCTGCCATTCATCATGTTTCATTAAATTCTGCTAATGCACAGTTGAGTCGTGATTTTTTCTTTTTCTAAATTCTCAAAAATGAATGAAAACCGCCCTACAGCAAACCAATTGAAATGTTAACAAAGGCTGGTTTAGATAATGCTTTATATACATCGTCGGATCTGGATGATTGCTCGGAAGGTAATTGATCGTTCAGAGTTTTTCACGAAAGGGGAATAATGTCGATGTATTCGAGAGATTAATTTTCAAGTGACTTCGAACAGCTTCAATTTTCTTTTATTCTTTTTGTATAAATAATATTTAATTAAATACGGCATCACGACTTTGTGTATTCCCGTCGGGTCTCGACTTGCTGGTGATTTTGTCTCCCATCACGGCAACAAAGTAACTTACGACGAGGTCAATGGCAGGAATCTCAGTACGAATTATTCCTTTGCTAAAAGTGCCCATAGACTAGCTGATGTGCACCACTGTTTTCCCGCTGCTGTACTGACTTGATGTGAGACTTCACAGTGAATTTCCCGAAAAAAGAAACACAACTGCTCTCGATATACCGTCATTATATTTGATTGAAAAATGCTAAATTTTCGAAACTTGGGTCATTTTGAAAATCATACTAACTTACAACATGATCCATTTGGAATACAACAAATAAAAACAGCGCGTCATGCTGCTGCAGAGCTATGGAATATATGTTGCTATCCCAGACTGTTGGATGTAATAAGAAATACAAGATTAGGTGTCAAAAGTCTTCTTTGGGAAGTAACCCTTTATCCTAATCCAATGATTTCTTGGTGAAACAACTTGAGTTGAGAAGTATTAGTCTTTATGGCTGGGGTAAAAACAAGTAAGTCTACTTCTTTGATAAGTGAATATATATTTTGTATACTCACAGTACAGTCCAAACCAGCAATGAGCATCAAAAGAGTGTTCAGGCATTTTTTTTATAGATTCCAGATGCACAAGACAGGTGACTGGCTGTGCATAAACATAAATGAACAGAAAGTAAACTGGAACATGTGAATGACTGGTCACCAGACACTGTTGCAATGTTCCGGTACACTGATCCAGGTGCATTGCTCGGAGGGCACAAGAATACAAAAGTCATATCAAGAACTGGGTATTCTTAACCTGTTTTACTGATTTCAATTTTACTAAAGATATGATGTTAATGTTTTGATATTTGGTCAAATAATTACCAAGTCATGAGAAGAAAAATGGGGCAAATTCCATATAGTCAAGAATATTGCGTAATTTGTTTGCAGAGAACTTTGTGCAAGCATAAAAAACGAAGTTTTTCCCAGCAGAAAAGTCTAGAACCTTTCTAGGTTTCTAGATTATGCGGATATAAGAGAAACTCGGGTATTTCTTTGATTCTTCGAATGTTTGAACTCGTGCGACAGAGGTTCAAATTCTGTGTCACTTCTTCTCAGAAATACTTCAATAATACATCGCGTTAAAAAAAATTGCGTGGGGGAAAAATGCTTTTCTGGAGGAAATAGTAAAAATAAAAAGAAGGTAAGCTCACACTACTGTGTACAGTATGTGGTGAGGTTTTCTCGCGTAAGAAAAGCGACGGAGAAGGAATGAGTCGAAGCATCTTCTTCTTCGTCGTCACTGTATACGTGCAGCTGCCGAGATTAATTCCAGCTTTCAGTTGGCAAGAAGTCAAAGATTGTTCCTCGTCCATCCGGCAAACATTAATGGTGAAATATTGCGACGGATGCTGAAATTGATCCATACACTAGACCTCTGATATTTTTATAAATCAGGGCAATCAGCAGAGGAGTCACTTTGAAAAATCCACGGATGATGCGTCAGCGCCCTGGTATATTTTCAGTTTAATCTTATTCTTTCCCCAATTCAACTTATAAGATGTCTCTCCTCAATGTCACTCAACTTCTCTGGACCTGCTTTCAATTTAGGCAGGTATAGTCACATTATACTTTCATTCTCGTCTTATTTTTTCCTCAATTTACCATTAAAATTGTTCTCTCGCCATTGGTGTAACCAAAATGGGTACAAAAAGGCAGAATTTGGATATGAAACACTTCACTCAGCTGTGGGGTTCAGCTGGGGATCTCGTTTACAAGATCCCAAAGAAAAAGTTGAAGATATATTTCTTTTAACCCCAAGATTAATTGATTCACAGAACACAGCGCACAATAAGAATCCTGTCTTCAATTTAAACAGACACAGTCATATTTACAGGTACGTACCGAAGTTTTAGACGATGCGGACTTGTTGAAACAATTTCAAGTTACTTATACAGTTATACACTAAATTTCTGGGATTCTGGAAGTGGTATATGAGCAAGTAATAAAATGTTTCAGTAGAATGAACGTGGAATATCGCGAGCATACATATTCGATTCAAAAAAACTTGTTCACAATAGTTAATATATGACATGTTAGCAACATCTGAAATATCAGAAACCTGGATAGAAATTCAAGCATTTAACTTAATTGACACTGGCTAAAACCCTTCAGGTGGGTTCGTATTCGCAATTCCGTGTATATTTACATTTAATTGTGGGATGCTGGGATTACAATATAGGGATTCGGGCAGCGGTCAAACTTCAAAAATAAAATACTAATTAAACTTTATAAATAATGGTTGATGGATTTAGCCTTTAAATTTTCAAATTCAAAATTCGGCGCTACATTTTCTGAGCTAGAATTTCGACATTTCTATCTTGGAGGGAGGGGGGGGGGGGTTAACTGTCACTGAAGTCCATGTAACACCGAGCAACCTAGAATCGCATTTGAGCACACGGAACACACGAAAATACTATGCTTTCATTTCCAGGATTCAAATTTCAATTTGAAAAGAATTGTAAAATCGGTTGGGTTTTGGTTCGGAGTATGGAATAGAGTTGAAAATTTGCGAAGAGTTTGGCTTTTCATTGGACTCGGCAAATTTTTTTTTACGCAGAAGTCTCTAAATGGATAAATTGGCAGAACTTTAAATCGAGCATACCATTCTGTTTCCTTCAGATCATTTCGCATTTTAATAAATTCAGCACATTATTATCAGTCAGCATGATAAATCGTCGACCTCCGTCATGTTCTTGAAAACCGCTCTAGAAAAGCCGACATGCACCCACGTATGAAAAACAAAATAAGGGAACCCTGGAGGTGAAGGGGAGGGAATCACAAGGGTGTTTCCGATCCCAAGAGAGTGGGTTGCGGAACCTTACGTCAACATTCCTCAAGCTGGACGTGGAAAGTCAGACACAAACAGCACAGACTATTTCTAAAAAAAAATACAGTATACATAGAAATAAAAGATATCAAGGAAAAAATATTCAGTATATTTTAGTTCTCAATCTTTCGCGGCCCCTTCACAGATAGGAAAAAAACGGCAATAATGTGCAGTCTTTCCCTAAAAAAAAAAAAATTTAAGCGTGAATTGCTGTATATGAGAGTTTTAATTTGTCCGGGGGATCACTTGAGTAAAGAACTAAATCTGAGAATTCAGTTTTCAATATAAGAATTAGCTCATTGGTCAGAACTCAGAAGAGAACAGACTTGCTTTCAAAATGGTCATTTCCTCAGCCTATTTAGGGCTTTCATGCAGGGAATCAAATGCGCTCCCAGCAGATTTTTTTTTTCTCGGCAATAAGTTTGTCAAAAGAAATCGTGTGTCATTACTGTACTGAAAATTTGAATTACATCTGAAAATTTAGAAGTTTGAGACCGTTAGAAGCATTATTCACTTCAAATACAAAGCTTGAGAGCTTTCATGCATGGAATATGAAATACGGCCCAAGATTTTTTTTTTTGCTTCTTATTGGCGATATGCTAGTCCAGGGGTGCCCAAGATACGGCCCGCGGGCCAGATCTGGCCCGCGGAGGCCTTCAAACTGGCCCTTAGACCATCCCATCAAATTTGCCTTAGCTGAAGATATATCTAGCAAATTTTCAAATTTTTCCTGCATAGGAAGTCTTCTAATGTATTCTCATTATTTTGTCTGAAGAAACTTCTAAATTTGTTTGCTTAATGCTTGCAGACTGCATAAAAAATACAAAAATAAGTTAGTGATTTAACATATTTCTGGAAGCTTTCAAAATTTTCAGTTTGAGTGTGCAATTGAAGTTGCACACTCCCTCCTCCCATGCTTTCAACTGGCACATGTATGTTAGCTTTCTGAAGACACTGTTTTCATTTTCAGGAACTGGTACAAAAGTGATGCACAATTCATTTATTTGTAGTGATTTTTTAAAAGAAAACTAATTGAGATCACAGTGCATTGTACTATTACATATTTGTGATTAACTGAGTTTAAAAAAGTCAACAAGTCCCTTTCATTCTTTTATAAGGAAGCTTGGCAATTTCTCAGATTAATTTATCTTGCTCAAGTCTTTGTGTTTGGACTTGAAATGCCAGAAAAGATTGCATTCCTTAGAAACTGAAATTTTTTCAAGACAAACCAGGCAAAGCATTTTGCCATTGAAGATTTTTAAGAATTATTTTTTGACCATTCTCCATTAAACACTCTGCATTAATTGTCAATCTTTTGTGGGTCACTCCTTTAGCCATTTTTTATTCAAACCTTTGTAGAATGATAAATTGTCTCATTCAATTATTATTTTCTTCAACCAGAAGATCACTGTTCACTCATAAATCCCTCCACATCTCCCATTTATCTGACAGTGCTCATATTCTATTTATGCTGTCTATGTTTTTGCGAAGGAAAAATTCCATTTTCAACTTTTTTTTCTCTATGAAGAGCTGCAATTTAACTCAGACTTTTTGTTTTAAGCGCATTTTTTGTTGTCCTTGCCCCATATTTCCCAGCACAAAAAATCACATGATCCTAAAAATTGTGAAATAGCAACATGATACTTGTTGACTTTTGTTAAATTCAAATGAGTCTAAAATGTGGAACATTTTTGGAGGAGTATATTTATTTTCAGCATTGTGGCCCGCAGAGAAGGCTTATTTTTTTCATGTGGCCCTTGACCACTTTTGAGTTGGGCACCACTGTGCTAGTCGAAAGAAAGCGTGTCTCATTGCTGAAAATTTAAATTACATTTGAAAAATGTTGAGTCCTTCAGAAGCATTCACTTAAACTAAAAGCATATCTTGGGCTCTCCTGCAGGACTAATGCGCCATCGTACCTGCAGATTTTATCGCTTCTTTTGGCGTCAAATTTGTCGGAGGAAAGCGCAGCTCATTGATGAAAATTGCAATTGAATTTTACAACTTATTCATATACAGTAGTTTGAGTCAAATAGAAGCATTTCCTTCAAACAAAACCCTACACAGAGCTTTCCTGCATGAAATAAAATACGCGTGTCCAGCAGATTTTTTTCTTTCTCTCGGCGATATGTTTGCCGAAAAAAACGTGTCTAATCGCAAAAAAAAATGTAAATTTCTTCTGGAAATGTATTCATACGCCCAAGTTTGAGTACGGTTTCACTTCAAATAAAAGCCTAATTTGTTTCATGCATGGAATAAATAATGCGCACCAAGGAGGTTTTTTTCTTCCCAGCGATACGTTCGAATTAAGCAACCATTCGGCCACGTAAGTTATTATGGATTATATGCCTCAATGTTGAGCTCGAAAAGGTATACTGTACAGTACAGTACATATATATGCGGTGAAAGAACAGCTGTAGTGAATGCATATACAGTATACTCTAAAAAAAAGGGGGGGGGCTCATATATAACACCTAAGGTATATACCAAAAGCGGAGCAATGATCTTTCCGCACACCCCGAGAGGAATAAAAAAGCCGCCTGATCAAGCGTGCCACGGGGATTACGACTCCCAACAGCAGCACCGATGCTGGTCAGAGTGGGTATCGATCAAGGACCTGTCCCAAAAGGAAACAACACCCGGGCCCCAATACTGCCACTTCATTCCGAATATCACCCAGAATGGAAAAGAAAAGTCGGCACGGGAAATAAATAAACGGCGACTCTGCGGCGAAATCGTTTTTTCCCCATTATTTATGTACACCCCTTATTTTCCCCTTTCAGTTCTGGATTGACGCATTCCATTAGCAGTCCATTGCTTTACTATATATAGGGGACACACGTATCCTTCTTTCCAAGATGCTGACGTGTATCAGTATACAGCTAGTATAGCAAATACTGTACATCGTATCACTGCGTATATAAAATACACTAGTCAACTTCGCATTAAAAGTGGAGTAAGTCCAAAAGTTTTACACATGCACAGCAATACTGTAAATTGTCTGGAAATTAATTCTTCTCGAACTTGTGTAAGATCTGATGAAACATCCCGACTGTTTTCAAAGAAAGAAAACAGGAACAAAATGTGCAAGCATGAATTTGGTCTGGTTACCAGAGAAAGTGGAAGGTACGTATACAGGGGTTCTAACAAAAGTTCTTGGAATGAAAATGAAAATGGCGTCTAATCGAGCTGAAAAAAAAATTATTCTTTAGGGCAAACATATTCTTTGCCACAAAAAATCAGCCCTGTTTGCCAATTTTTTTCAATTTTTTGCAAAATTCACCCTGGCAGAGTTGTGCTATCCACTCAACAGATGAGGCACCCTTCCTGCAGTTTTTTTTTCTTTTTTGTGGCTCAGCTTTCCCCTCAGAATTCTTGAAATCAATGTGGCATTAATTCCAAGGGTTGCCTCCAGGTCTTCCAAGGCAATTCTGCCATTTTATCTCAATTAATTTTTCAGAATAACGATGTTTTCCTTCAGTCACCATCACATCAACTTAAGGAACGAGAATGTTTCGTATTAGTTGCGGATTTTATCCGCATACAAGATATTCTATTGATAAGATGAATGCCGCAAACGTTTTCGTTCTTCAAAAATCAAATATTCAATCTATACAACCTTTAATGATATAAAAATTATATTCTGTGAGGTACTTTGTGCAACCATCACAAGCAGCCTTTCAATTATGCCCTCGGAAATACTGTTTGTATAAAATTAACGTACCGCTGCTATGGTCCGATGAGGTTCCTCGATTGATGTTTCTTCACCGCTTGTGTGAAACACGGGCTGCCATAAATAGTGTCACCATGAGTATAATTAATGCGCGTCTATACCGCTCATACCTCATAAATATATTTCAGCATCGATATTTCTCATTTTACTTTCTTTTTTTTCATATTTCCCTGCCCGAAACGGCGAGAAAGCGTGAATAATAGTCAGAATATGGAAAGGGCTGTATACAAATTACGGCATTGCTGATCACTTCGAAATCTTCACGCTGCCGTGCGCAGATAATAAACAAATCATGTATTTTACTATGCACAGGAACCAGAACCCATCAGCAGTGGTATGCAGCATGCGATGCGTGCATGAAAACCCGGAAACCCAGTACAGCATAAGAAATGGCATTCCACCATATCTGGGCAAAAATATATGTGCTACACTGCCTTAAGAAAGGCGATATATGCACACAAAAAAATTCACGTTTGGAAGTCATTCCAAAATTGAAGTACTGTGCCATAATAGAAAGGGACCATCATCAGCAGCAGAAAGTTGTTCTTCCTTATTACCCCATAGAACTGGATGACACGCACTATATGCTCGAAAAACTGCTTCCGTGAATGCTCTTTTGCGTTTCCAAGCAGCAGATATATAGGCCTTTGAAAAAATCAAAATAATATCAGTACAGAAGAAATGCAATACAGAATCTAATACAGATGTGAAGTTTTAAAAATGTGACGCCGCGGTATACTTCGGAATAATCGTTGCCGCAATTACTTAGGAATTGCTGTAACCTGGATCTTCCAAGATTGAGCTGATGTGCATATATGCAGTCAATAACGTCAAACCTCCCCATAAGTCAAAAACCTTCCAATTTATAATTTTTCCAAGTCCGTGCCTGAATTCCCTGAGGATCAATTCATTGAAAGCTTCCATACTTGATGAGAATTATTTCCCCCTAAAACATTCGACCCATAGCATGCATTTTTTGGAGGCCTTTCAAAACTTTTATTGACACAAGAAAAAAGCAATAAAAAGGCAACTTGACGACATGCTTTGAAAGGAAGTAAAAGATTAATTGGGAAAACCCTTGCCTCCAAGTTCAGCATCCTTCAATCTTCATTTAAAAAGCAATTTATACCGCCCAAGCAGCAGAATACTCGTATCGCATACAGTATTATAATTTCATTTACAGTTTCTATTCTTTCTTTCCCCCAACAAAAATTTTCGTTTCCCCATAGCTCGAAACCTTCCCAACTCGCATCTTTTGCTGGTCCCTTGAAATTCAACTTGAAGAGGCTCGACTCTACTGCTGTATATGCAAAGCAACACGCAATAATGAAGGGTCCCATTAAAGAATTATAGAATTGCTCAAATCAGTATATAAACACGACCATTGCGTCCGTATCAGGCACAAACATGCACGCTACAGAAATGATGATAAGCACAGAATTCAGACCTAGCAACTCCGACTGATTACAGCTGGACGCTGAAAATCGTCAGCCCTTCTCCGAGGAATTCCTGCAAATCTAAAGTGCATTCATACATTTTATTGCAGCCATATATTGCATTTACTCAAGTACCAGGCGCATCTTTCTTCTCAAATTTATGGGGGAGAAAAGGGGTGCGCATCATCATAGGTAGATTTACATTTTTCCAAGTTTAAAAGTTTAGGTGTGCATGGAGTACAGTATTCCATTCCATTGGGACAATTTGGACCCATGTTAACAGAAAAACGTATTGTAATGGATATACTGTTTTTATACTCAAGTATGTACCCTTGACTCAATTAAGACGCAGACCAGGGTTTTTCAGTCAAAATTTGACTAAATTGTATCCCTCATTAAGACATCCACCCGACTTTAATGACTCTACAACTGCTATATTTTGAAAATACCAGCACCGTATGAACACGCAAATTTGAATTTAGACAGGATTTAACCTGAATTCAACAAATTGTATGTTGTTGTCAGAAAAATAATAGTAAAATAATTGGTCTAAAATTTATAATTGGAATCAAGACTTCCAAAACATTTTTAAAAATGATGATTTCCCACCAATGACGCATATCCCTTCTTTCCCTAAAATTTGGAAAAAGGTGCGTTTGGTACTTGAGTAAATACGGTAATTGAAAATTAGTTCAATTGGGATTCAACTGATGCCTAAATTAAAATGTGGCTGTTCTTAATTTTTTAAATATTGCAGTTTTAGAGTCACTAAAAATGAGATGCACCTCATCTTACTAGGGCATACGATTTCAGCATAACTTTTCACTGAAAAATCGTGGATCGGGCGCATCTTCCTCAAAAGGCGCACGGGTACTTGAGTAAACACGGTAATAATACAGTCCAGCAGGCAGTTTTCCAAAGACTCACTGTCAACTATACACCGCAGTGAATCAGCTGAAAGCCGAGTCCCTCTTCTGGCTCGCCGCAAATGTAATCATCCAGGCAGGAAGGGATTAAATGTACGCAACACCGGGGTGCTGCTGCTGCTGCCGTGCGACGCGTCTTCATTGAATCCGCGGGTAACACACACCACCACACACACGGAGGTGCGGTGAGCAGAATACATTGGCAGCGAGGAATACATCAGTGCATGCTGCAGCTCCCGAGCTTCGAGATGGGCCGCGAGTGCCATCCATTATCGTTTGCTTCTTCAGGCGATACGGGATCCCCTATGGCAGAAAAACTTCTACCTTCGCGTGCGTATTACTGAGGCTATAAGGTAATAAACTGGTCGAAGGGAGAAAAAAAAAATGCATAAATGAAGTATAAACAAGAGCAGTGATACGAAGCTCGCGGCTCCGATGTTGAATGAAACAGGATTGGGCTGCACATATACTGTATACAGTATTCGCAGCATCTATCATGATCAATGACTGCACAATGACAAGTGATTAGGTTCCGAGAAATGAGGACGATGCGCCTTCTATGTTCACCTAGCTCGTCCCTTCTCTATGTAGACATATTCACTTCTTGAAGAATAATACCAGCAATTGGTACACATACGACGGTTGGTTCATCATTTTCGACAACTTTTGAATTAAGTCCAACGGTACGGAGTTTCAAGAATTTACAAAAAAAATGTTCACTCGCATAGAGCCCCATCATTTGGAAATACTGTACAGTGCTTCAGTGCTGTTCATCATACTCTCCCCCAATTTCAATGCATTTTTTCATGCGATAAAACCAACGATCAAATCAGTGCCGAAAATCGAGTTCCGTTAGTTGATTGGGCTTCCTGTGACTTCTGAATGTTCCGACGATGAAGAATGACCTGAAAGGGATTAATCTTGAGGACAGGGACAGACTCATTTCCGCCATTGCAGAGCAGCTTGAACAATTAACGTAACTCGATTTTCGGCACTGTTTATCACTTGAAAAAATGCATGGAAATTGGCGGAGAGTATTTTGAAATGCGCTGAAGTGTTGCCAAACAATGGGGGTACACACGTAAAAAAAATTGGAATTCTTGAAATCTCGTTGAATATATTTTAAAATGTCTCAAAACTTAGGGACCAATCTTCGTATAGAGGCATGAAAAAAAAGCACGCCTGTCAAATAAGATACTGTATATTTATAGTCTTAGAACAAATGCCAAATGTTCGTAAAATCCGAAAAGTCGAGTTGAATATTTTCCCATCATGTGATCACAAGACTCCAACGTCGTTTTAAACTCAAACTTCATTAGTGCACATGGAAAACATACAGCGTCTGAAGACAAACGTGGGACTTATTACTTTAAAAAATCATTATACGATTGATTATTTTACGCACTTCGACGTAGAAGTGAGAATTTAATGCACAGACGAATAATTCCTGTCTTCAGAGTGATTCACCAGATGCTGGCCCACTTCTCCATCTATTTTAGCAACCTAATGCTCACAGAAACGGGTTCCAAAATACCAACCACTTACGAACCAGTCCTCGACTCATAAAAATACTCATACAGAACAAACATCAGATGATACTAAGAAACTGAGCCAGAACACGAAAATAGGGAAAAATTAGGCCAACTACCAGGAGGACAAATGTTAACAGTACCTCGGAATATTAAAACTTCTTACTACTGTATATAAAATGAGCGAAGATTCAGAGCTCCAATACTGTACTCGAAAGTCACAATTCTGAGGAGACAGTTGCTGGCAGATGTCCTGGGGGAAATCTCTCTCCAAAAACCTCATCTTTCCACAGAATGCAACTCCACCCGTATACGCTTCTGCGTGGCAAGCAATTCCCATTCAAGCACCACTTCAACCCAAGTATGAAGATCTACAATGACAAATAACTTGAATTGCTTTTTCACCGGTGTTCCTCGTGATGCTGCCGGTTGAACAGACAAATTTCTCACATTCAACGGGTTCAGAAAAAAAAAAAAGAACGCAACTCACGAAAAGAAATTCCGCTCATTTAATGAAGCCTTGCAAATCATGGGCACATCGTCATTTTTTTTTGCAAGGGAAGCGCCGTGAACCTAATCATGTCGTTCCAAATTGAGATCCCCTAGACGAGTTCTTCTCTGCGCAATGGCTTCTTTGGTATCCAAGGAGAATTTCCCGTGTCGTCCAACCTTTTCTTCTACGAATTTTGTCGCACCCTTCACACTTTCCTACGCATCGTATAATTTTTTTCAGCACACATGATCACGCACAAAATAATTATATCTTTTGAATAAAATTTACCTCACGAATGACGTATCGAGCACGGGAAAGTTCAGCGTCCAATTTCTCCTTCATTCCATCTTCGTTTCCAAGAATTGAGCAATACGCATTCATCTTATCTGCTTTCATGCATTCCATGGGGAACTTGGTCAACGCTCGAGCAAGATTGACAGCTTGACCAAGGCCTAAATTACAAATGAATGTTTCAAATGCAAACATACTTGAAGTAGCGTTTGAAAAAAACATTCTTCATGATCTTATCGAATCTTGACGATGAATTTCTTGAATAAAATGGTTCGAGATCAAAAAACTGGTCAAATTTCGGAAGATGAACACCTTAAAAAAATTAAATCGAGACTGTTGTCCGGTTCCCGCGTGAAATCGAAAAAACACATTACCACGACTTTAATACTTCACTAGTTTGTTTTTCATATCTTCAATGCAGAAGATACGAATCCTTTTTCTCCAGTCACTCAGTAACCAGAACTTGAAGGAAATTAAAAATACCCTACTACAGTATACCGAGATTGATTCGTAATTCACGCATGGATGACGTGCAAAAGCCAACATTGGTGAATCTGGCTGTGCTTCAGCTTTCAAAGTCAAAAAAAGCGCGCTAATCCATGATAAGTGAATGAAGAATCAAAACTATTCCAATGCCCTGTTTTCAACTCATCAAGAATCACTGTAGCTCAGTTTACTCTTTAGTATTTTAGTTAGTATGCCACGCAAAAATCAAAAATCCCTAGTATTCGAAAATTTCCGATGCATATGTACGTGGCAACAAATTTAATTGACGGCGAGCTTCGTGAAAACTGCCGAGAACATACAGTTGGACTCCCTCTACAACGATGTTCACTATAAAAAAAAATTCGCTGCAAAGAGAAGTTCATTGTAGAGAACTATAACATGCGAAGAGAACCTTGAAGGACCAAATAAAAATTCGTTATACAGAGAGTATCGTTGTAAAGATCTTTGTAGAGAGAGTCCACCTCTACCAACCTGTTCCAACAGCAACGGCCCGATTAATCAGTCCCATCTCCAAAGCCTCTTTGCAACCAACTGCCCGTCCAGTTAATATCAAATCCATGGCTCGCCCTAAACCGACAATCGCCGGCAGCCGAACAGTTCCTCCGTCGATCAACGGTACACCTTTCCACAAAAAAAGTAGATGACTTCAAAATGAGTAATATTCAGCAGTATGCTTTGAAAAACCTAAAAACGGTGTGAATATAAAAAGGTTAATACAGGTGGACTCTCTTTACAACGAAATTCAAGGGACTAGAACGACAAAATTTGCAGTAGAGAACCCCTATAACATGGGGACATAACCCTACGGGACCAAAAAGAAATTCGTTAGATAAACAAAATCGTTGTAGATACGATCAGTCTAGGAAGAGTCCACCGGAACTATTACGCTGTGGTAGGAAATTCGTGGGAAAAATCACCAAATCGTCGACAGAAAACTCCCACTATCGCGTTTTCCTCCATTACTCTCAAATCGCACATCAGTGCGAGTTCTAAACCACCAGCTACGGCATATCCATTCACGGCAGCGATCACAGGTTTCTTTATCTTCATCCTTGTCGGACCCTGATGAAAGAGCAGATGACACTTGAAAAATTAAAAGATTTCAATATTTCAACAGAAGGTGAATTTCATTTGCAATTCATGATTGTCCAGCGAAAGTTTTTTTTTTTAATTTCACGAGCTAATTTTTACCACGGTAATTCCATGTCAAGAAAGCATGACTTTTCAAAGAATTTTCAATAGATTTCTCCAGTTAAAAATTCGGAAATTTCCAATCCCAAATGAGACTGACCGGTTCTTGTAGCATGGATGAAAGTTCGAATCATTGAAAAAACTACTTCCCAGTGGTTCCACACATCATCCTTCTAGAATTAAGGAGATTTTCACATTATCATCCCTCAATGACGAGATTGGTGCGACTGATAGGATGCATGATTGAAGCTAATTTTTTTTTCAGAAGATCACGCAGTTCTAACAACAAAAATTAAAACTCGGAGAATGCCAGAAAAACATTATCTAACTGATTGTACGCCGGTCTTATATGAAGATTCTTTCCAGTCATTAATTCTGAAACTCTCAGAAAAAAAATTTTCAGCAGAGCTTTTTATCAAACTTTTTCTCAACTCAACCAAACTTGTTCTCAAGTCTTACTTCGTCGTAACGAGATGTTCCTGTGTACATTCCCGCTTCAGTCAAATTTCGAAACATACGGAAAAGCTGACCAAGCAAAGAACTCATTTTCAAGGACCACATTCCCCAACGGAAAAATTTTCAAAAATGAAACGTCGACAACCGGAGAAAATAATCTAGATCTAGAATAATCTCACGCGAATTCTGACGGCGACCGAAAAACCAACGACCCCGAAAATTCGTCGCACTTCAAGCATTTCCCGGAAAAGCAATATATTTTAGAGCAAATTCAACGAAGGAACGAAGACAGTTGACCCAGCTTACCATTAATCCATGAGGACCATCGAGTAGGTCGTCCAGTGTGACAGAATTATTTCCGAGGGATTTGGATAGCTCTTCAAGATCGAAGCCGGCGCAGAAGTTGCCTCCTACACCGTGAAGCACTGCGACCAGAGATTCCGGGTCTTCATCGAATTCTTCAAAAGCTTCTCTCAAAAGCCTACGCCATTGGCAAAAAAGGACAAATAGGACAATAACTTGAGTTTACAAGGTACATCTCGGGGTAATTCACAACTACTCCGCAAACATGTAGAGTTGTAGACAATCCAAGTTCTCAAGCCGTTTTTGATGATCGAGAATTTCGTTCGGCATTACGAGAACAACTGCGAGATAATTTCGCTGAACAACGAAGTGAGATGGAAAAATTAGCATCGTATTGACAAGTGGAACATACTTTCCTGTGCTCACATCCACACAATTCCTCTTCTCGGGTCGATTGATGCCAATGCAAACGACATCACCAAGTTTTTCCACCAAGACTGTCGACGCCTTGAACACTGCGCTGGTCCTGATGTTTCTCTTGGAGAAAATAGCCCCAGCAAAACGCGGAAATATCGGAAGAATATTACGAAGAATCATTTCGCAGGATTCCACAGGCCTGAAAAAATGAAAAGCGGGACGAAGCCAGAGACCAGATCGAACGAAAGTCAAACAATACGCAATGCACGCATAAAAAACGGCAAAATACAACATTTCTTTATACTATACTTTATTTGCGTTTCATCAGTCCGAAGTTCAGTAACAGGTTCACTTTCCGCAGCCGAAAAACAAATCCGGATTCAAAAGAAATTCCCGACCAAGATTTCGCTCAACAATTACCTACAACTTTCAACCACAACCCCAAGACTTTTCCACAGCCAAAAACTGTAGCAAAATATATGTCCATCACTCAAATCACTCAAGATAGTCCTTAGGAGAAAATGACCGACGTGAATCATCCAGAAAGGGTTCCTGATATATCAGATTATAACAAGCCTCGTTTCCATTATGCAGCCCTCCAAAATTTGCACTTCATCATGAAAAAAGAAGGATTGAACGTTTTCAGTTTTCGTCTCTGAAATGAGCACGTGAAAAAGTTGCGCGCTTCCCCTTACAATCGTCAGGCAGCTCTCCGGATGATAAAATACATACTCATTCCGACTATAATTTACGAAGAATGAAAAAACTTAACATCGAAATTTACAGTCGTCATGACATACGACGGAAATTTAAACAGAAGTAAAGATTTCGTCATTGGATGACTACCCTGAATAATTCCACCTAGAAAAACGAACAGGTAAAAATTCTTCGATTGGAAAAAATAATTCGTTTCGGGATTTTAAAATCATGTCCATTCTTCCGACACGCTGGTACCACGAATAAAAATAGGGATAGAATCCGCAAGAGCCAACATATTCAACTAGGTTTAGTTGTCTGATGAGAAGCTGTTTTGGGAACCGCCGCTCTGGGCATAAATCCCATCGTCGGCGGAGGTCCCAATCTTTTCTCCGTTGGTGCAGCAGTTGGGTCCATGCCCTGAGGAACCTGAATACCAGATGCTCCCGTAAGATAATGCGGCAAAGGCACAGCGGGATAATGCCTCGAACGCTGCGAATAGTTAGGCACAGAACTATTAATTGCTATATATCGCCTCAAGAAATCATGTCCATTTATCTTACTTGCACTTCAAAAATTCAGGCAGTTACATTTTTCATATTTTGGATGCACCCAAAGAGAATGAATGTCACATGCATCTCACTCTTGACTTAAAATTCTCCTGCATTTTTTACGAACATAGCTCCAGGGTACAAAATACGGTAACCTAAAAATACAGTTCATCATCTCGGACGACGCGCAGAAAATGTTGTTCTCTCGGCATCATTTGGAACTTTACTTTGAAAATTTTTACGAACTTCTTCAACCCTCACGGATATCTTTGGGATTACTACCTGTATTTCCTCAAGTACCGTGCGTCATCAAGTAAAACGCACAACTAAAATTTGCGGGCTGAAATTTGGATGAAAGCGTACCCACAGGTACGAGGCACGCCGCATTTTCAGACAGGAAATTTTAATACAGTACTGTACTGCATTTCGAAAACAAAATACAGTAACTTCGAATTTAAATTTTCAAATGAATTCTAAATTGATGTTGTTTTTCCATCGTCTTCATTTTTGGTAATTGTATGTTGAAATAGGTCGAAGATTCTCTTTCGGAATGAAGTATGACGCGCATCAAACCTTCACAATTTTTTTTTTCTTTTATACCTGCCCATAATGCGAACCCATTTCTTTTCCTTAATTTCAGATTTAAAAAAAAAAGCTCTTCGTACTCGAGTGATTACGGTTCATTCACAGTGATTACACGTCTATCCCTAGCAGTCATCAACAGATTTCCCTTCAGTGCACCATCGCTTTAACAGGGAGTCCACTCACCGATGCTGAAGATGCCACTGGGACAGTTACAGGGGAAAACATGGGCGGAGGGGCATTCACAGCATCACCAATCGGAGCTGAATTTGGCACATATCTTCCTTGTGAACTTAGTTCAGAGGTGATAGCCGTCGACGACATATCAGGGATACTGCTCTGCCCCGAAGGCGGCGAAAAAAACGACATTTGCGACAGTCGAGTCATCGAACCCCTGCTCGATGTTGGCCGACTGTTGATCGGATGCGCAGATGAAGTTTCATCTGGATCCACGCCATTTACTGCGTAAAGCTCCTTCAACATCAACAGCATCGTATCTTCGGATTCCCTGATTTGCAAAATCAATGATCATTCAGTTTCATTCCAACATTTTCCGGGTGAAAACTGAGCAGACTGATGTGAATGATGCCCTGTTTTTGACTCCAGTCGAAGAATATCATGTCCGATTATTGAAAGAATAGTTTTAAAAACATCTCCAACAATCCTCCAAAAATTCGAAAAATTCAGGTACAGTATCACTGCAGATAAGGAATGAGAATCTCTTGAGACTTTGTATAACTTCAAGACCTCTCAGATAATAAAAAATAATCCAATAATGCATTCCTTCACTATTGACCTAAGATGGAAGAGGAAAAGTGTTCTGAAATGGCTGGTTTCTTCAATATGTCATTTACAAAAAGTGTATGAAAAAAATTCTTCCGCTCCTCTAGTTCGACGAGTGAATGAAAGTATTCTTTGAACTGAATGAAACATGAATAACTTCTTCCTGGTAACTCACCAGTAACATAGATGAGAGCCAAGAGCAAAAAGGTATTCGTTGACAGTCTCAATCGGCTTTTCCTGCAACACATAATCAATCCTTCGACCGCCATTGAGCATTCCGAAATTGTGAGAAGCGTTCAAATCTGCTCCCGATTCTGACACTGATAATGAACCAACTGCCTCCAGTAAACCTTGCTGCTGATGCGCATCGAATGCTATGCTCCTCGCCACTTCATTCCGAACAGACTGCAAAAAATGCAAGTAAAGTAAACTTCCTTTAAAACGGATTTTCATCGAAAAAATATGCCAACACTCATAAGAATCCCGTCAGCTGAAAAAAGTGAGAAAGAGTTTGTAAAAATGATGCCATCGTCAGATTTCCAAAAATACTCGTAAAAAAAGATGCTGTTACCCAATACCTTATTGTAATGAAACAAAACTTCAATCGGAACCCGAAACAGTGACCAACAATTTTTTTTTTATAAATTATTGCCCATTTGAACGAAGACAATCACGGATGTCAGATCATTGCTTTCCTAAATGTATTGGTTTATTCTCTACCTTCGATGCAATGATCATGCGGGGTTTCCTTAAAGATGTACAAATTGTCCATTTTTGTGACTTTTTTTGGAAGCTACGCAAGATGGCATCGTTGACAGTTGTACGACCGATCGAGCAAGAAAGTGTTAATCGTCCCACTAACTTCTCAAAAACAAGCTCGAATTGAAAAAAAAAATCTTCACATTATCACGAAAGAGACGCAGTTATTGCTACTTACGTTATCAGAATTTTCCAAAGCTTCCGTCTGGCCGACTTGAGAGAAGGGAGAATACTGATACAGAGTATTCCACGTCGACTTTATCATGTCAGCAAAACGATTGAATTCAGTCCCAACGCGTCCCATCGCTTCTCTGAGCTCTGTAAAAAGAATAAGTAACTTGAATGGAGAAAAACGAAGTACAGTAACTGTAAACTGGAACTTTTCGGGCAAACTTTCAATGAATTTTTCATCAACACAAACACGGAAATTCAGCACTGCATCAGGCTGTTCTTTTCAAAGAATGTCCCCGCAGTAGACCAAATTTCATTTAAACACCCTTGAACCCAAAACATCAGGTCATTTTAGTTGGAATAATTTTCATTAGTTAAGAAATATGACTTGAGCGTGGGGATAGGTTAGGTTAGCGTGTTGGAGTGTTCCCTCGACAAAAAACGTCTCACGGCATTTCTTCTCATGCGTTGGGGCTGGGCTGAACATAAAGATGGGTTTCCGTGAGTTGAGAAAAGGGAGAAGATTCATGACGTAGCATATGTTGCAATTTCTTGTTGAATAATTTCAACAGCATGCATATCATCTATTTTCAATCACAAGGACATTTGTGATTCGGGGGGGGGGGGGGGGAAGTGATCAATTACGTTTCCAAGACTTTATCTATGCTTCGTCATACTTTCAACAAAACAAGGTGACTTCAAAAACTATATTCGCAGGTAAAGAACGTCAACATTTTTTAAATTAAAAATTTGAGCAACTTGAAAACGGATCATTCAAATAATAGGTCCATTTACCGAGATGCATGCGTTTTCGGCCTTTGTGATGCGGGATTAACACGGGATGGACGTCATTCAAAGACGGGTCGATCAACGACTCGATTCGATAAGCCACAGGATCAAAGGGGTGATAAATATTGAACACCGAAGGACACGTCGGTAACTTCCAGCTGAGGTTGAGCGAATCCAATCCACGGACGGTAACAAACAGTGCAATGGGAGAACCCATGGCGAAAAACATTCTTGGCACGAAGTTAAGCACCGGATAGTTGATGGACGGTTGTCCCGTACCCGCCGATCCGACAGCGTAAGAGACTGATGTAGTAGAGGTTTTCCGTTGAGAGGGTCGGAAAGACGACTGACTTCCAGTTTCGCTGCTCTGGGTTAACTGCAATTGTAAAATAATATTACATCTGCAAAGCGTATGTTACACAACTCAGCAAAATGCGAATAGAAACGAAATTTTTTATCATCGACGAGGTTCACATGCGTATGATATTCCACTAACTACAGATTACAGATTCTTCCGTGAAAGAAAAATCGAATTTTCATTCTTTCGACTGTAGAACAAATATATACGCAGCCGATTTTTTCCTTCAAAAGAAGCAATAAAAATTCAAAATAGAATACGGTGTTACTATATCATGATGAATTCGTTCACTTTAAGAAGTCAACCGTACAATGATGCTATTAATGCTGTATCATCCCCAAGCAACGCTCCTCAATCTGTCGTTTCGGTTCTCTTCTACACCGAAAATTTTAGCATCAATCAATGCCATAGGAAAGGCGTGAAAACGCAAAGCCCTAGGAATCCACGTGTTCAACGTTCTGTAGATTTCAACAAACCAATCTGGAAATGACCCGTTTTTAACTGTAGAAATTTTTGATATTTACTTCAAAATTCCAGCGCAAGATTTCTCGCTTTCATCACAAAAATACAAGAATTACAGCACCACCAAGACCCATACTTTCACCGCTGAGCAAGACTAAGAAGTTTCCAGATAAGGGTACAATACCTTCTTGCTTATTTCGTATTCTTTGGCTCCGGATATCAACTTCTTTCGAGGTCCAAGGGGAACGCCGGCTTCCGCCAAGTCCTTCTCATCACAAAGCACCTTTAATTAGAATGATAAAATGCTACAGTTATCTTCTTCCGTTCAAAAATTTCAATTATATTCGCTCTTCTAACCAGGGTTTCCAAGGTAATCTTTTCCTTTTTCAGCGTTTCCTGGTATTCTTCCAGTTGCAATTCTTTCAAAAAGGTTTCCAAACTTGCAGGCACGGGCTGTAAAAGCAGTACAATACGCTTTCATCAAAATCTAAGCAAGATAACGAAAAAAATCAACACACTGAGGCGATGTCGTCAACAGGCGCTTCTCTTCTCCCAGGAACTTTTTCCTCCGATGCCGGTTCGGGCTGATGCATCAATAAATCAAACAATATGACGCTACCAAGTGAATGACCGGCCAAAGAAACATGTCCCTTAAAATCCGGATTCCGTTTCAAGAAAATCTGATGCATTCGGTTCATTTCTGATCCAACGCGGTCCATGATGTGCTGATCAAAAAAATGAAAAATAAATGAGTGTATCCCAACAGAGAACATTCTACCACATGATGTGAGCACGTGACCAACTTTACTCAAAACTGTGACAGGGAACTTTCAGCTCGGCAAGAGTTCACCTGAATCATTAAATATTTAAATCTGCGGATCTATATACGGTCGGATCTTTCAGACTCGAATCCCTCTAGGTCAAAACCTCCAACTCATTTTTAGTCCCTTTTCTTAGTCCTTTTGAAACCATGTAACCAGAATCTCCTCAACTTGAAATTTTCGAACTGTCAACCTCCCTAAGGCAGAAGTTTTTGAAGAAAGGGAAGTACAGCTAATTCACATGGTACTGTGTTTGGAAAGGAAAATGAGCAACTTGAATTGGTTCATAAAATCCTGGCTTGAGTCTCTGCATCTGTAGACATTCATACAGCAGTTTTTTGAGTTCAGCCTTTATTATGCAGTGGGAATTATTGAGGAAATGCTTTTGGACAAACTACACACAGGTGCAGCTAGAATAGCAGCTCGCAGTACTTTTTTTTTTAAATGCACAGCAAACTTTTTTAGACCAAAATTTCCCCAACTTCAGACGCCCTTTCAGCAGAATTTTTTTCTTTTTTGGTCCCTTGAAATTCGCCAAAGAGATCCGACTGTTACTACGAGAATCTTTCCGGAAAATTGAATTATACCTGGCAGTAGACGGGAGAAGTGTAAAACAATATGTCCAGCAACGTATCGTTTATTAGGAAACGAAGCTTTGGAATACTTTGCAGCGTGATAGCTTTTAATTTGGTATCCACACCGGTGCAATCACCATGCAGAGCAGAATGCCAACCGACTGGAAGAAGTTCAATTCTCCCTATATCCCCGGCATCCAGTCTGGATTTGAAATGGGTCCTCAGCATATTGAGGGATAAATCCCGAAAATCGTCAACTAGAAAAAAAATCGGAGGGTCGCATAATCAACGTTAAATGTTTGGCAAAACAAAGTTGCAGCAAAAATTTTAGACCCAATTAAGTCTCTTAAAATCATCGAATAATGTCGGACGGAAACCCGGAAGTAACTCCTTAACGTAAACATAACAGTCGACAAATAATTACCGCATTCCACGATTCCTCGGAACCTCAGGTCACAAAATGCTCCAATACCGTGAACCATAAATACTAGATGGTCCACTCGCTGCGGCTCACCATCATCAATGTCAAAGTCTTCCACCCCACGCCGAACAGTGCATGGTCTCAGGACATTTTCCTGTGATTCGCAAAATGATCAATATCAGCGGTGATATGAACGTGGCTCCCGAATGAATTTCACCAATTTCTCAACTCCGAACCTGCGAACCAATGCCATCATCGGCACCAACGTCCATCAAAGCTCTTGGAGTACTCATCATAAGAGACGCAGGAAAATGCACGATGAGATTGGGGCCATGAATCAATATTATTTCCCCTCCAGGAAACTCCAACCTTCGCTGCCAATTTCCAGATTCAGCAGCTTTCTTATACTCTTCCTAATAAATAAGTCACGATAGTACGAAGTAAAAATCTCCAGCGTTCGATGACAATTGAGGAAACCTACCTCAAGTTTGGCAGCGAATCGTTCATCGTACGGAGTGAACTGCACATCAAGAGGCTCACGATAGAACCAAGTAGCTCTTCGAACTGGTGTAGGCTCCTCGGTCCAATACACCGAGTGACGCGTTCGCAAAACAACGTTTACATCATATCTAAAACATGTACACACGAAAGAAACTTCATTGAAAATACGAGCAAACTGAAATATTCCCGAGAAACGTACATCAGGAGCTACTCAAAAGTTATGATATGTGGAAGGAGATTTACTCGCCTTCCTCCATCCGTAGCAACCACGGTGTCCATATCTGTGTCACCTGACATACAGGCTTCCTCCAAATTTAGTGAATCCACTAAGGAAAAGGGAAACCAGGATTGTCTACCATCAGCAATCCGACAGAAGAACCAATGGGGAGAAACAGGACTATAGCCCTGCGCTTCGACCGCATTTTCCAGATTTGGTGTCACCAGTGAAACATTCTGCGCGTTAAAGTTGTATGACGGAAATTCTCGAGACGCCGGATGCTGTTGCGGCGGCATTTGGAAGCGGTTGTCGATAGAAGGCTCGACATACGGAGCGGAGGCGAAGGAATCACGCTGAACATGATGATGAGCTGCTTGGATAGGAGGAGCTTCGGCAGACGTGGGTGGAGTAATTGAGGAAACTGCGCAAAATTACATCCCTTTACTGTAAGTGAATACGCAGTCCAAATTCAAATTTCAGAATATGCGAATATATCCGCATCCTCCTTCATAGTCTAAGGAATAATCCTTAATTCCGCGATACAGCTGGAAGAAACTCGTTCACAAAATTCAACAGTCGAGATAAATGTTATGACTGTTGAGACACGACACGAAGATATAAAAAATATATTGCTACGCATACATCTTCAACTTACCCGGCACAGCAGGAATCTCGATCAGAGGTTCTGGCACAGGAACGATCATCGGAACCGGGACATCCTCATCAAGAAGTGTCGCATTAAACAAAAGAGATGTCGGAGGATGCCGCTTCACTGGTGGCTGGGGGATCCCTTCGCGAGGTACGGTTTGGGCAGCATACGGAGATGAGATGGGATTTCCGTCCCGTCTGCTCATTACGCAGTACTTGTCTAAGCGACACTCGTATTTTTCTGTGTATCAGCAATTTACGTAAGGTAACAACAAGTGCATAACGATCGCTAGATTCAGAAATTCCGGGGGCAGTCCGGAACTGGCACCGAAGTTCCGTCACGGTCTTCGAAGTGGCATTCCACTTACAAGACGATTCAGAGGTTACCACTTCGACTCAGAATGATTCCGACATTCACGACACATTTCTAACAAAATGACGTCAACAATGCTCTACGAAGTGAAGGACGTCATTCACCATTTATCCGCCCAACGCATCAAATCTGATGGGCCAACAGTTTCCACGGTGATCGCGGTCAGGAGAACAGTAATAAGATCGTAGCATTTGAAAACTTCGGAAGATCCGTCATTTTCGCCAGGTGTCGCTCGCAGTTTGATCAAGGCTCAATTCATAGTCTTGTCGAAGTACAGTATAGGACTGTATGAGTCATCCGCATACTGTACATTCTTACAGAACGAATAATCCCCTCTTGAGTTTTTCTATGCATACGTTTCGTTTCGTGAATCGCACTTTCCGTTAGGAATATTATATAAGCTGTGAAAATTTGAAGTTGTTCGCAAGATTAAGAATGAAATGGCAATAATCATCAGTGAAATTCTTCCACATATAGTATTGCTACTGCATGGTAGACCGTACAGTATAGTGAACATTAACGGTACCGACCTAAGCTATACTGCATATATTACACTCATTGTTTTTCACTGTATCAATCCCTATATAGTCAGGCGCGGGATGCACATCAATTTCCCTTTCTTTTTCATGAAAAAATTTTCTGTACTGCAGGTTTTCACGGCCCTTGATTCTCACATGGATAGATGATGCATAATGTAGCCTTGTCAACCGAAAAGATTGATTATTTCAAGCATTTACTGCTTCACAAAAAAGATAGAATTTGAAAGCCACCTCAGCTGGAAAACGTAAGTGACAAGAGATTTTGGCTCAGGGAAAATTGTCATTGTGATTCTCAGTTCTGTGCCATCCAAGAAATCATCATTGTACAGCATGCAGTTGAACCTTGCTACCGCAACCCTCCTTCATACGTTTATTTTTTCAAGGCCATTCAAATTCCAATGTAGAAATAATGCATTATACAAGCCTCTCATCCCCATTCAAAAGGCTTTTCTCCTCAAACCTCCCAAATTCAAATTTTCTGAGGCCCTTTGACTAGCAATTATGGATACAGGAATGAGAAAAGCAATGAAAAAGTTGCTTACTTGATGTGTTTTGAAAGGAAGTGAAGAACTGATACAGCAAATGAACCCCTGCCTCCAGGTACAGCATCCTGTTAAACTCATTCAAGAAATAATTCAAGGGCCCACAATATCATTTACAACTTTGAGCAATTTTTCTGTATTTCCCACAATACAGTAAATGCTTCCCTAACTCAAAACCTCCCTTAGTCAACTTTTTTGCAGGTCCCTTTATTGGAATTTGACTTAATAGGTTTGGTTGCTTTACAGGGGATTTTTTCTTTCAATTTGTTTGCCATAGAAAGTTTTTAATGCAAAATGTATCTTCTGTGCTGGGTGCTTCTACTGCTTCCTTATGCAGGGACTCACAATTGCACTGTAGAATATTAACAGTCAGTTATGCTGAGTTAAAATTCGTAATTTGTAAATGTATGGTCTAGTATTTTCTATGTCTGTGTTTACTAATGGATATACTGTAATTCAATATGTATAGCAGTTGGTATGAAGAAGAGGCAAAAAGCAAAATACAGTACATCATTCTGTAATACCTAATTTACCTGTACGTTATAAGCATACAAAAATGTATGCACAATTCAGTTTTTATAATCCAGGGGTACTTCTGTAATATTTGCTTCCGTTTCAAAATTGGAAAAGGTTTTTCAATGACATAATAACGTCGCAGATTATTTAGAACTTCCAAAAATCGACACTTTTAATGTCACACATTTCATTCTCGCATCAAAAACTGGGATCACTTGAATTTCCCGAACTAAAAAAATCAACAAGTCAAGAAAATATCGCTTCCAATCGTAATTAACTCATCACAGCAACAGCAACAAAAAACCACATTATTCCAGAAAACAAGCATGTTCGCCGACAACAAATCACTACAATTCAGAATTCGCACCATATGCGAACAGAACCAAGCGATTCAAACGAACACAAAGAACAAAAAAAATTGCCCATATCATTCAATGAGCCCTTCAACGAAGAAATTCGCCTTACTCTATTCTGTATTTCGTTTTTGGAACATCGTAATCTTGTTTTCCAAAAGCGACGGATCCGCGCGATGTTTCATCAAAAATTCTCCTTCAAAATGAAAAACAGGGATGTCATATTGATACAGTCGCTTCCACTCCTTGTTGTTTTTCGCACTGATGTCCACGATTTCCAGCGAATACAGGTGAGACAAATGCCGGATTTGCATCAAGGCTTCATCACACAACGGGCAAGGTTTCTTCGTGAACAGCGTCAACACCGGCAGAACTGCAGAACTTCTGCATCCGGATTTGCTTCCCCTCATTAAGCACAGAATTAAGTAGTCTCACTCTCTCTTCCACAAAATGAAATTGGATATTGGCGAAGGAGACAGAAAAAGGATTGCACTCCAACTAATTCCGACCAGAACACTTACAGCTTCTCGATCAAGATCGACGAAGCACCGCCACCTCCATTGCAAATAGAAGCTACGCCTTTCTCCCCAGCCTTCAAGGTGTGAACCAAATGCGTAACAATTCGTGCTCCAGACATCCTTAAAAAAATAGAAATACTTCGCTGAGGATACGAAAAAAAAGAATGAGCAATTGATCAATAATTGATTGATTGTCGTACTACTGAAGAAAGTTCCTAAGCTGCACCTCTTCATTATCCCTGAACACAAGCGAACGTTGTACCTGTAAAACTAAAGAGAAAAAAATCAACTAACGCATGAACCTCTACAATTTTGATTCATCAAAGCTGTCGACAAGGTATAATCACTTTGAAATCCTGGGAAATCACCCAACCAGTACATAAAAAAATTACCACAAAAAGTAAGAAAGCACTTAGAATGCAACTTATTCGAAGAAAAAGCAAAACTAGGAAACAAGTTTTCCTCTTCGAATCAATTGAATTTTTAGTTATTCAATGTAGCATATAAAATGAAGTTTTCCAGTTTCTGAGATATTCTGTCAGAAGTGTGGATCGATCGTCGAGAGAGCTTATCTGACTATTCTTTCTTGAGTTTTTTGAGCGCTGAAGTTCCCCCTCCTTTTTCTTGCGATTTTGAACAAACAATATCCAACAAGTTTACACTCGCACAAATTTCATTAGGTTCATTTTGTGATCATCCTTTCATCCTTATCCTTGAGACCTTGACTGACATGATCCATGCAATTACAGTAGTAACAACCTTTCAAGCCGGAGCCAGTGTCCTAAGCTCAAGATTCATATTTGCAAAGGTAAAACGCTGACTTGATTGGAATCTAACACTTGTAAAGGATGAAAGTGGATCTGACATGATGAAACTCACCCAATGGGATGGCCCAAACTGACAGCTCCTCCATGAATGTTGACTTTACTTGGATCGATATCCAGCATCTTGATATTTGCCAGGACTACAACACTGAAGGCTTCGTTGATTTCCCACATTGCCACATCATCCTTTTTAACACCAGCGAGTTCCAACAACTAAATGAATGAAAAATGTAGTCAAATCAAAAAGTATTTAGCGTCACAGAATCACCAGTTGTCGGATTAACTTAAATTTTGCCACTCGATCATGGGCTACCGAATAATGTAAAGAAAACCCTGCAGTTACAACAATATAAAGAAAAACGTTAGAGGTCCTCTGACACCGTCTACACCGAATAACGGCTTGCTTGCAATTTTAGGACACACTGTCACTTGATTTAAAATCCCGAATGACTGAAAATGAATTCTGAGGATTCACGAAAAAGCGCATCGACGATACTGTATCAGTGTGATTGTGATGACACACTGCATGCAAATGAAGGCATACCGATTATACTTCAAACGAAATTCCGCATGCATGCAATATTCTGACTACCGTGCGGTAAATTGTTGCTTTAGTAAATTGTTACCTCGGTAAAAGAGTGGAAGAATGATTTCACACGCTTGATACGTTTGTTTATTTCTTGGACATTGTTAAGATCGTGCTCTATACTTAGCTTCAGGAATGACAGACACTGGCGGAGATACAAATGATATCGAAATTTAAAAGAAAAATCTTCGGACAACCCCATGAACTAGCATCTGTGCAGACAAGTCAAAACAGACCATAGGTTCCTGAACAAACCCTGATTTTCGCCGGCAAGTTAAACTTAAAAAAAGAAGTGCGTTACATATACGGAATAATGATTTCAGAAAACTGACCTTTGGAGTGGCAAGTGCAGGTGCAATGGGAAAGTCAATCGGGTCTGTTGCTGCATCGGCACCCGCAACAATTCTTGCCAATGGCGTAAGATTGTACTGTTTCAGAGCCTGTTCATTAACTATAACAAGAGCAGAAGCTCCATCATTCAACGTAGATGCATTTCCAGCGGTAACAGTGCCACCTTCTCGCTGAAACACGGTATTCAGCGTCGGAAGCTTCAAGAGATTCACTTTCTTGAATTCTTCATCTTCGGTTACTGTTGTTGATTCGCCGCCTTTCTTCTTAGGAGGTACAACAACGGGGACCAATTCACGGGAAAATACTTCAGACTTCCACGCTTCGGCACTGAGTTTGTAACTTCGTGCTGCATAATCATCCTGTTCCTTACGCGATATTTTCATCCTTTTCGCTGTGTTTTCTGCACAGTTTCCCATGTGACACTCGTTATACACGTCAGTGAGTCCATCAAAAACAATGCTATCGAATAGTGTCACTCCACCATACGGTGTTTCCCCACGCTTCATGTAATATGGGCAATTGGACATGCTCTCCATTCCACCAGCAATCATCAAGTTATTCGTTCCAGATTTTATAGACTGAGCAGCCATCATCACAGACTTCATCCCGGATGCACAAACTTTGTTGATTGTAGTACACAGAACACTTTTTGGAAGCCCAGCAAAAAGCGAAGCTTGACGAGCTGGAGCTTGACCTCCCATTGCCTGCACTACATTTCCCAGGTAAACTTCTTGCACTGCGTCAGGGCTGATGCCAGCATTTTCAATCGCTCCCTCAATTTTAGATAAAATACCGTATTACCGGGAACACCTACAGTAATTGTATGTGTACTTACTTTGATAGCAACAGCTCCAAGTTCTGTCGCACGGAACGACGCCAGTGAACTCCTGAATGACCCTATGGGTGTTCGCACAGCACTTGCAATGAAAACATCCCCTCCAATCGAGGAGAAGTGTCTGATCTGACCAAGACGATTCATCCTCAACCGCTTTCACGGAAAAAATTCCGTTTCAAACGATCAAGATCTCTGCGAAGGAAGGAACGATTTCGGCGATAACACGAAGGAATCTCCCAAAATGTTCTGGGACAAAGAAAAAGTAAATCCGGTCCACGATTTCGTTCCGAGCCTCAAAATTCTCCAGATTTCTCTCGTTCCTGGGAAACGGCATTTGGATGCGTCGGGGTTGCAAGATTGCTCGAGCTGCCGTAGACGAATCAAGCTGAACAGAATCACAACCAGCTACTAAATTGAGAGTTTCGTTTGACATAAGTGAACCTCGAGAGGGAACTGTTCACATAATATGGAGTCTCGCATCTAATTCCAAAATATTGTTCAGCATGCATATGCACATGCATTCTTTTCAATATTCCACACATCGCCTACCATATAAACAATGTACTGTAGTATGTTACGGTACGAAGATTCACTCACAGCAGTATGAACAGTTGAGATTACCTTCTGTGAGTTTGGTCTCCAGACAAATAAATAACTAATTCATCAACAGGATAGATTGTTGGGAGCTTTAGGGACTTTAGTCCTTAAGCTCCGATTTTTGCTGTAATTTCAATCTCATTCAGCTCAGCGCAGGAACCGCGATCACAGGATCATTCACCCTACGTATCTTATGAACACGGAAGTCCCGCGGAAGAAGCGCATTGTACATGAAGAAAGTGAGAGGACATCTTTTCGGGTTTCTCGGAGGGCTTGAGGAGATCTTCGACAAGAACGCGCATTTAGAGACAAATAATTCTTGTCCAATCGGCTGATTAAGCAGCATACTAATCGACATGAACTCCGTACCTTTCTTGATTGATGCGCATCACATCAGAAAGAATTGATGTGATGCGCATAATCGACCACTTCACAATTGGTCAGAGTGAAATTCAGCTTGCAGTAATCATGATAGCTCACCGACACTCATATCACCTAGTTCAGATTAATATCGCCCTAAATATAAACGTACGCGGTTTATGGGGCCGCGCCAGCGAACGTCAATACAACAGCACGTGTTGCTAGCAGCACTAGGCTCAGCATGATGTATTACTGCGCGGGATAATTGAATTGCAAGGGGAATCCATTTCACAATACTGTAATGTTGAATATTTTACAACACTGGCTTTAATACAATAGTATGGTTGGGTAATAGGGATAACTCATGCTCCAGGATTCAGATGGATGCTTCCAAGGAAATCCAGTTTGTTTGTATAGATATCATCACAGCATAATATATATCAGCTATAGTAATGTATTATTGATTGTACAGTGAGACCCCAGCACTTGCAGACACCTTGATGATATGCAGACAATTTGACAAAAGGAATTTTATTTTTCAATGAAGAAGGCATTAAAAAGGCCTGACATATGGACACTAACTTGACGTATGGACATTGCATGATAAAATTGCCAAAAAATTTCAGGAAAATTGATTTTCATTAGGCTTAATTGTAAGAAGCAGATATTTCCGACCCTAAGATCTACAGTATATGCAAGAAAAATTCTTTGGTATTTCTCCCATTCTTTTCCCATCCATTCAGCTAATTTAAAAGAATTACCCATATCATAGAGGTACAGGTAAACCCTGTTAAACTGCCCCCCAATAAACCACCACCCTCACTTAATGCCAAAATTTCATCTGAAAGAAATCAGCTTAATACTAAATGCATTGGGAAACATCAATAGACCGCCATCTGCCAATAAGGTTTTTCTTGTCACAAATCTCCTACAGCCCTTAATTTTTTCCTCTATAAACCACCAATGATTTCTCCTGACAAAATCATCATTCAAATTAAGCCAGTCTAACTGCTGACGACCACCAGTTTGACCAACCAGGATCAACCACTCTTTCAATTGAAAAGCCTGCTGCTTATCAATGTAATTTTATGATAGGTTTCACAGTGATGCATAAAATATGTTTATCATTTTCTTCACTCATTTATTTTATACACTCATCATTTCTATACAGACTTTAAAAAAATCTCTTCACACCTGCAATCCTGTGCAGTTCAGAAGTACACTGATTTTATTTTCTTAATAATGAGATGAGAAATATGCACAACTGTGCATGATTTATCTGGTAATCCATAGAAAGATATAAAATCATGGGACAATTTAAAACCCCCTCACACAGAAAGACCAAGCTGGTCTACAGTGTGACTGGAGCAGACATACTGCAGCCCTTCAATTTTTGGCTTGTGACAGCTGCTAAATGAAATAAATCTTTAAAAATGTTTCATCTTTGAACATTTTTTCTGTATTCAGATGGAACTGTTTTTCTTATCAAGTGGTGCTTTTTTTTTGCTTCTTGACAAGCATGCAGGTTGAACCCTTTTTACTGCTGGGCTTTGGTTTTGGTTTTTGGCTTGGCAAGAAGGAGGTAGGCAATTGGGGTTGCCACTTAGTGCTACCCCAATAAACTGCCATTCCCATTAAACTGCCAAAATTGTCATGCACAAACATTGGCAGTAATGAGGTTTGACTGTACTTCCTTCTCTCTGTGTGACATGAATGTTATTTTTACAGATGCCAACATTTCAATGTACAGTACTGTATAGATGAGGTATATACACTATATGCTCCTGACATGCTCATTGAGTTGAATAAAAGATAATCACTAAATCAAATTCAAGTGGCAAACAAATTTTCTTCATGGAATTCTGAAGAATATTTATTTCATGAAACACCAATGAAAAAGTGTATAATGTATGTCTATATGGGAAAACAAGACTTGACTTAGGGACACCCTTGAGTCTTGATGCACCAATTATGTCTGCATCTGGATGTCTCAGTGCCAGGGCCAGATTAAACCACATTCTGGCCTGATGCTGGGCAAAAACTGGGCCTAATATTTCCTTGTAAAAAGGAAATGTGAATTTTTCCTCACACAATTGAAAGTTATAATTTGTTGAGAACAAAGGATATCTGAGGATAGAATTTAACCAAACATAGATAAGGTCAAATTCCATCACAATGATTCTCATAACAATACATTTTTCTTATCAATTTTTCATGGTCCTATAGCAGTTTCTCCATAGGCACCATGTTATAGATATCTCATTTTTATTAACTCATTTTAGACTTTCATCTCATTATGATAAACCTCTGGGCCTGATTTTGTACATAGGCTATAGCAATTAATCCATAAATGATAAAAGGAATGAAAAAAATTGAAAGGTCCAATTTCTTGAAGGAATAAAGATTTTTGTTGAGAAGGCTAGGTGCTCAAAAAATGCACAACATGGCATACATCTTGGAAATTCTTTGACTACATTTTAAGTTGCATGCCTTTCTTTCAAGTAAACAGTATACAGTTCTAAAAGATTTGTTCCTCTATTTGAATGAACAGACAGGTATGAGCAAATAAGTTGATTCAGAAGGAAGTAAAGAATTTATACTAGTACAAAGGCAGGTTTAATGAAATGCAATAACTATTCTGCTTTCAGAACTTTTCTCTGCATTTTGTCAAAAGGCTTAAAATTTGTAACAGGTCTTAATTTAGCTGTTTCAGATGCACATTACCTGAAACTATGGCCCATTTTGCAATGAAATTGAGTCTGAAATATGTCAAAACCAATAATCAAAAAACTCCAAAAATTATACTCCATATGTATATGCTTCAATGAAACTCAGCGGATTTGAGAGTTAATTTGATGTGTCTGCTTAAGAATGCGCACAATAGTATCAGTTGTTCCACTCATGAGTCATGACACAAACGATTTACATAATCAAACAAATGCATGATGATTAAGTATGTGCCTGTGTGAAACAGAAATTTTTCATCATAATTTTGAGTGTATCTTGGATGGCAGCATGTGAAAATTGCATCCACATAATGCAATTATTCAAAAATTCCGCATATTTTAACTCTTGTGTGGCTAACTTGGGATATAGAAAAAGTATTGTGCCCATAAGCACTTTAAATAAAACATTGCATTTCTGAATGAACACTAAGGCAAGGGAAAAGTATAATATTTTAATCTAATCCTGCCAACATTTTTGAGAAAGATTTAGAAATCTTCTGAAGCTTCACAGTGGTTTCATTAAAAAAACTTGCAGTGTCTACATTAGAATGCAGTGAGAGGCTCCATAAAGAAAACCAAGAGATATAAACATTCAGCAACTTAGAAATGTGTCAACTACCCCCAAAATGTTTATACAATTGAATTGAAACCTTTGATTGAAGTTTCTCCTCCCATGATTAGTTTTATAGACTATATAGAGCAATGGAAAAACTATAAAATATATACTTAAACTGTGGAATTTCTTATATTGAAAATGGGCAAGATGAAGACTTATTTTTCAAATGCAAGATAAACAGGCATATGTCCAGAATAATGAACTCACTTTGCCAAGCTCCTGCTCCTGGAAGTCATTGTAGAAAATATGGCTCAGCCAAGACTGCCTTGGTCAAGACATAGTGTTCAAAAAAAGCATATCCCCTTCAAGAAAGGGACATTTGCATTCATGGAACCCAGGGCAACAATGTTTAAGTAGGGGGTGTTTGTCCAAGGAGGCACAACAGAGAATGGGTTGATTAAAATTGTTTTTCAAATGTTAATAAATTACCGATGTTTCCAAAATAAAAAATCATAATTTTCTAAACACCAAGAAATCACTTCAGAAGATTTTTGAGGCCGCAAAAGGCTTTCAAAGTGGGGACAGGAGTGACAATTTTATCCTGCTGCCAGTGGCATGGATTGAATTGAAACCTTTGATTTGATTTTCTCCACCCATGATTTGTTGGCACCATATCTTCCTGTTTCTGGCCATTGGCCTTGATTTAACTTCAATGCAGGAATGATTGCTTGCTCTCAACCAATTTTTATGTCCTTGATCTGGTTTCCTCTTCACTGCTTCTCATTTGAAGCATGCTGGAATTGATTGATACCTGCTTTTTGAAAGCATAAATACTTTTGTCTCTCTTCTGTTTTTGGAGGGTTTTCATAATTTTAAAAAAGTTGGTATTTCCCAGCTGGGGAATTTTCATTGAAAATTCCCCAGCTTGGGTAATTCTTGAGGGGCCTATTTTCCTGGTGGGCCTAATGCTGTAGCAGCAATAACACCCAGCTTAATCTGTCCCTGGCTCCAACCCTCTTCAGCTCCAAACCTCTTCAGCTCCGAACCTCTTCAGCTCCAAACCTCTTCAGCTCCAAACCTCTTTGGCTCCAAACCTCTTCAGTTCCAAACCTCCTCAGCTCCAAACCTCTTCAGCTCCAAAACTCTTCAGCTCCAAACCTCTTCAACATTGTGTTTCAAGGCATTCCCAGCATTTTCTCACACATGTAGTGAAAGTGTTGGTAACACTAGCATCAGTAAACCCAATTGCTTTTTTAGGTGCACTGTAATGAGGGTAATCTTGGAAACATCATCACATCCTTCCAAAAAGTGTTGAAAAAACAGTTTGCTTTAAATTGTTTTCATCATCTTCTGTGCACATACACAGGAAGTGTTTGTAACACTAGCAAAAGTAACCTGAATGGTTTCTCCACATGTAGTGTTATAAAGGGGATCCAGGAAACATAAAAACCTTTCAAACGTGTGGTGTAACAATGTTTTGTTTCAGGATGTTTCCAGCATCTTTTGTCCAGCATCTTCTAAACAGAAAGTGCTTATAAAAATAGCAAAAGTCATCCAGATTGATTCTTCAAGTATTTTGCAAAGGAGGGAATGCAGAAAACATCGTATCTTTTCAAAAGTGTGTTGCAACAACTGTTTCTTTTGTTGTTCCCCTTTCTTTTCTTTACATGCACTGAAAGTGTTGGTAACTCTGGGACAAGGGATCTCTTTTACTTCTTTAGGCATAATGACCTGCAGGAAATCTAGGGAACATCGTAACATGATCTCAAATGTGTATTGTAACAACATTGTGATTCAAAGCATTCCCAGCAATTTTTCCACACATATACTGAGACTTATTATAACACTCTTGCAAATCACCCCAATTCCTTTTTTAAGTGGAGTGTATTGAAGGGAATGCAGGAAACATGAAATGCTTTCAGATGTGTGTTGTAACAACATTGTGTTTCCTGGAGTTTCCAGCAACTTGTTTGCAAATGCACTGAAACCTCTTCAGCACCAAGGGGTTTCATTTCCAAGCCTTTTCAGAGCCAAGCCTCTTCAGCTCCAAACTTCTTCAGCTCCAAACCTTTTCAGCTCCAAACCTCTTCAGCTCCAGGCCTCTTACCTCTTCTAACCTCTGCATAATGTCCTGCAGGAAATGTTGGGAACATCATAACATGATCTCAAATGTGTATTGTAACAACATTGTGTTTCAAAGTATTCCCAGCATCTATTCCAGACTGAGAGTGATTATAACACTATTTCAAATCACCCCAATTCCTTTTTTTCAATTGCTTTGGAGCCAGTGGTATTGGAGGGAAAGAAGGAAACATCATATGCTTTCAAAAATTTGTTGTAACAGCATTGTGTCTCCTGGAGTTTTCAGCAACTTGTTTGGGAATGTACTGAAAACTCTTCAGCACCAAGGTTTTTCATTTTCAAGACTTTTCAGCTCCAAACCTCTTCAGCTCCAAACCTCTTCATCTCAAAACCTCTTCAGCTCCAAACCTCTTCAGCTCAAAACCTCTTCAGCTCCAGACCTCTTCAGGTCCAATCCTTTTCAGCATTGTGTTTCAAGGCATTCGCAACATTTTCTTACAGATGTACTGTAAGTGTTCATAACACTAGGAACAGTAAACCCAATTGCTTCTTTAGGTGCAGTGTAATAAGAGTAATTTTGGAAAAATCATCACATCCCTACAAAAAGTCTTGAAACAAATGATTGCTTCAAATTGTTTCCATCATCTTCTTTGCACATTCACAGGAAGTGTTTGTAACACTAACAAAAGTAACCCAAATAATTTCTTTACATGTAGTGTAATAAACGGAATGTAGGAAAAATTACAAACTTACAAAAGTGTGTTGCAACAATATTGTGTTTGAAGATGTTTCAAGATGTGCAAAAAAAAATTGAATCGAAGAAAAAAAGTTGGACATCAACTTTTTTCTGATCCACAAACAACTTAGAGATAGTTTGCATGAGTCGGGCGTGGACTACGCTGGAGCGCCGCTCGATAGGTTGGCCAACGGAAAGTTTAAATTGGTATACAATTTGATATTTTCCGGTGATGGTGTTTCTTGGTATTGTCAAAAGGCTGAGGAAAGACTGGATTTTCAAAATATCAAAAACAAAGCGCATGTAGGCCTAGAAGTCCCGGGAAAGGGCAGGAGTCTACTGTGCCATGAACAGTCTTCCCAACTGTAAGGGGGCGTGTGGAGAAACATGGCTGGTGGCGCGACCCCTACTCCCCATATGAACTATAACCCAATGAAGGCTGAGTTACAAAAAGTTGGCCAAAAAAGTTTTTAAAATTTGAAACTTGTCTATGCTGTGCATCTTGTCAAGTTATGATGGTGTGCAAAAGAAAAATTGAATCAGAGAAAAAAGCTGGACATCAACTTTTTTGGTATCCATTAGCAACTTGGTGATAGTTTGCGTGATTTTGGCGCGGACTATGCTGGAGCACCGCTCAATAGGTTGGTTGAAAAAAAGTTTAATTTAGTAACAAATTTGATATTTTCCTGTGATGTTGTTTTTTGGTATTGTCAAAAGCCCGCGGATAGTCTGGTTTTCAAAAATATCAAAAACAAAGCACAAGTAGACCTAGAAGTTCCAGGAGTGGGCAGGAGTCTCCTGTGCCATGCACAGTCATCCCACCTGTGAAGGGGCATGTGGAAAAACATGGCTGGCGGCGAGACCCTTACTCCCTGTATGAACTATAACTCAATGAAGGCTGGGTTACAAGAAGTTGGCAAAAAGAATTTCTCAAATTTGAAACTTTTTCAATATGTTGTACAACTGACCATAAAAAGTCAGTGTGCAAAAGGAAAATGGTGTCCTAAACAAAAAGTTCAACAGGCACTCAGAGACTATGGTTGAGTGAGTTGGGCCAAACTGAAAGTTGGCAAAAAAAAAATTTTCAGAATTTTACAATTTTTGAATATGTTGTGAATTTTGTCAAGTTATGATGGTGTGCAAAAGAAAAATTGAATAGGATAAAAAAAGTTGGACATCAACTTTTTTGGTATCCATGCGCAACTTGGTGATTGTTTGCGTGAGTCGGGCGCTAACTATGCTGGTGTGCCGCTCAATACGTTGGCTGACAAAAAGTTTAAATTAGCATCACAATTGATATTTTCGTGGGGTTTGTGTTGAACTATGGCTGGTGGCACGAACATTACTCACAGTATGAACTGAATGAGTTGGGCCATATTGAAAGTTGGCCTGAAAAAGTGTTCAGAAATTTACAATTTTTGAATATGTTGTGCATCTTGTTAATTTATGATGGTGTGCAGAAGAAAAATTGAATTGGAGAAAAAAAGTTGGACGTAAACTTTTTTGGTATCCACAAGCCACTTGGTGATTAGTTTGCATGAGTTGGGCGCAGACTATGCTGGAGCGCCGCTTGATAGGTTGGCTGACAAAAAGTTTGAATTAGTATCAAATTTGATATTTTCCGGTGATGGTGTTTCTTGGTATTGTCAAAAGCCGAGGATAGTCTGGTTTTCGAAAATATCAAAAACAAAGCGCAAGTAGACCTAGAAGTTCCAGGACTGCGCAGGAGTCTCCTGTGCCATGCAGTGTCTTCCCATCTGTGAGTGGGCTTGGGAGAAACATGGCTGGCGGTGCAACCCTTAACCCCTGTATGAACTATAACCCAATGAAGGCTGGGTTACAAGAAGTTGGCCAAAAAAAGTTTTTCAAATTTGAAAATTTTTAATATGTTGTGCAACTGACCATAAAAGTCAGTGTGCAAAAGGAAAATGGTGTCCCGAACAAAAAGTTCAAGAGCCACTCATCAACTATGGTTGAGTGAGTTGGGCCATACTAAAAGTT
>CAJPEX010002185.1:0-31536 GCA_905338405.1 Notodromas monacha
GAAACACTGATTAACAGTACATTTTTATTCCAATTTCGTACTGCCAGTGACATATATGTATAACCCACATTAAAATAAACTGTCATTTGAATAAGAGACATATAGTGAGACAACTCTCTACATACTTATATGGAAAATATAAACATTAAGCATATTTAAGATTCAAAGAAGTGTATTGTACTCTACTGCTGTACCTTGAGCCCCATGGGTCCTGTGCCACCCTTGAGACCTGGCAAACCTGGGGCTCCATTTGTACCTGGCCTTCCTGGAATGCCAGGAGAGCCCTTTTGTCCGGGTGCCCCATCCAGACCGGGGTCTCCCTTTAGGCCAGCTGGCCCTGGGAAGCCATCCATGCCTCTGAAACCCATGTCTCCTTTGTCTCCTGGCAAGCCATCCATTCCGGGCTGACCAGGGATCCCTTTAAAATTGGAAAAAAATTTTAAAGGTGTTTTTCAATCACTTTCTGTTTCAGGGTGCTGGGGTTTTAACGGTAATGTAACTTGATGAACCACATTCAGTAATTTTCTTTTAGACTTTGGCCAAATACATTTTTTGTTTTGAAAAAGAAACAAAAAATTGTTCCACCAGAAAAATTAAAATCTGTTTCATCAGAGGATGGAAGGATAAAATAAAATAAGTTTTCCTTAGAGACAATAACTATGACCTTTATGAGGATCATGAGGAGAGAAACAAGTATTCAGTAAATGCAATAAAATATTGGAAAGTATAACTTTTTCATCATATGAAATAAGCTACAGAAATCTGCCAATCCATGACTTTCTAAATTCCCTTGTACATATTCTGAGCAATTTGAAATCTATGCATGTAATTCTTTGTCAGATTATTTCTTCTTTGGAGTGCAATGTTTTGAATAACTCAAATTACCAGGATTTACCCAAACATAAAGTGTTTGGAATGTGTCAGAGAATCTGTGAACAGTACTTGTAGAATTGAAAGCCGGCTCTTTTTGCAAATTTTATTTGCAACCCTTTTAAATTTGTTCTTGTTCCAAGAAAAAATCCAACAAAGAACACAATGCCTTGCTTGTCAAAGAAAAACATAAAAGGGGATAGATTTTTTTATTTCGAGACACACGAAAAAAAAAGAGTCAAGTCTCCCGTATAATGAAGTACTGTACCAGGTTTTCCAGGGATCCCAGGATAACCCTTGGGCCCAGTGAGTCCAGACAGTCCGGGTTCTCCCTTGTCCCCGGGCAGCCCCTCCAGTCCCGGGGGTCCCGTGTCCCCTGGTGGGCCCACAGCCCCCTTTGGCCCCTCCAGACCCCTGAGTCCAGCTGGGCCCTGAATACCAAGTGGGCCCAGTGGGCCAGGGTTGCCTCGGTCTCCCTTCGGGCCACTCAGGCCATCCAGTCCAGCATCTCCCTTGGTGCCCTTCTCACCAGGCAACCCCGTGAGTCCAGGGATCCCGGCTTGTCCAGGTTTCCCGGGAAAGCCCGGGATCCCTTTCTCTCCTGCGTTGCCCTTGGGGCCCATCGGGCCAGGAAGGCCAACTCCCGGGATCCCCGCATCTCCCTTCATTCCTTGGACGAAGACCCGGCTTGTCCAGGTTTCCCGGGAAAGCCCGGGATCCCTTTCTCTCCTGCGTTGCCCTTGGGGCCCATCGGGCCAGGAAGGCCAACTCCCGGGATCCCCGCATCTCCCTTCATTCCTTGGACGAAGTGCAACAACAGACAACAACAAAAACAAGTTGTTTCCAATTTTATTACAGCACTTTGACGCATGAGGGGTCAAACAAAAGATCTCGGAATATAATTCAGGTGCAAAAAAAAAAAACAATTATTTCTCAGAAAAAGAAATCAGTCCTATTGGCACATGAAGGAAAAAGTCAGCCAAGCTGCCTCGGATCCGTGTCTTCCGAATTCATTCCGCCATTTTCATCAACAGCATCTCAATCAAGTGGCGGTTGTTGATGAAAAATGGCGGCATCAATAATCTCGAGCAATGGCGACCGACTTTGCGATGAATGCCTTGTTAATTTTAAAAAAATGCTGGAGGGCAAGAAATTTCCAACAGATGTGAATATTTTCTCGTGCCGAAGAATGTTTAATCTGAACAAGAACTGTCATTTTTTTTGCTCAATTGTGTGCCGTTTAAATTTATTTTCCGAAAATATCTTCTAGGTCCTTTGTATATATTTATCCAGACCTCGTTTCATTTTTTTAAATTGTGATTAGCAATCTGACCTTTCAGTCCTGATAATCCCGGGGTTCCTGGCCTTCCTGCTTCCCCGGGGTCACCAGGGAAACCCATTGGACCCGTCATGCCCTTTTCTCCTCTGTCACCTGCACGTTATTTGAAAATGTTGTCAAGAAAATTTGTAAAAATCGTTTAATTTGAATACAACAAGACCTGCTAGTCCTCGTCTGCCTGGTGGGCCAGGAAGTCCTGGCTCTCCTCTGCCACCTGGAGATCCCTTTTTTCAATTTTTGCAGCAGAATAAAAAAAATAAAAAAATGCATCATCAATTGAGGGAGTTGGGGGCAAGCGGTTTTTTTTTGTGGTTGTTGTTGAAACTCACAGGAAGGCCACGTAGGCCAGCATCCCCCTTGTAGCCCTTCGGACCTTCTGGCCCAATCGGGCCTTCTGCTCCTTTCTCGCCCTTCTTTCCCTTGATGTCCGTCAGCTGTTGAGGAAGTAGGTCCAACTTGGCTGCAAATGATTCAATATTTTTTTGTTGTTGTTACGAATAATGGAGTACACATTTTGGAAACAAAAAAAATTGTAGAAAAGAAATATGCTAATTCTTTTTTTTCTTTTTTCGTTACCGGGTTCTCCCTTTTGTCCCTTGGGGCCAGAGTACCCGTCGTCACCCACTGGCCCGTCTCTGCCTCTGTCGCCCTTGTCACCAGGGATGTTGATGCCTGGGTCTCCAGGCCTGCCCGCCAACCCTGGCCCACCTGTCAAACCCGTTTCTCCAGGGATCCCTCTGTGGCCCTGTGGGTGTTGCATTCGTGAAACAACCATGTCTTTTTTTTAATTCTACTGACAGTATCAAAAATGAAAGACTCAAAAACTATCGTATATATGCAAGGGTCTGATGAATGAGGGAGAGAATATCCAGGGACTTTATGCTGCTGATGTTGACAAATTTTCAAAATTTTAAATGTTGATTTCAAGATTTGATCCTTGGGTGTGCGATTTTAAATTTTATATTGCATTTACCTGATCTACGCATAGAACATATACTTTAGAGATTATTCTAAATAAGCTGTCCTTTCAAAGATAGGTGTTATTTTGAAATAAAATTTTGCATAATTGAGAATTTCCAGATTTAATCATTGTAGATGAAAATAAAGAAAAAAAAGAAACAATAAGTATGAGAGGTGCTGTATGCTTGTAAACGCACTTTGTCTCCTTTGAGACCCAGCAGCCCGGGTCTGCCGGGGAGACCCGTGAGGCCGGGTTGGCCAGGTGGCCCAGTGGGGCCCGGAGGCCCATCTGTGCCTTTGTCTCCTTTGTCACCTGGAGGGCCACGCAGTCCAGGTGGGGCCAAAGTGGGTTCACCCTTGACACCCTTGTCTCCCTTCACACCCGACAACCCCGCTGCACCCTAACGAAAAAGATAATAATTCAAACATCATCATTCAGATTAATCACATATATACAATGGATACATTCCTGCATTTCTGAAAAATTTCTTATTAAATCGATTTCCTTATTTCCCCAAAATTATGGCTACGGATAAGCATAATATTTAAAGTGGATTTTATTTTGCTCTTTCATTTTTGTTGGGAATTTTTAGCGCTTTTGAAATATTAAATAGTTTTTTCTGTGACTATATAGCCAAAAAGTAGAACCAACAGAAGATCAGATGGCTACAGAATTAGCATTTAAAATTTTAGAAAATAATGATCTAATTTGAGTCAGATCAGATGAACAAATACAACTAATTTATATACATTTCAATTTGTCTGAAAAATTAATTGCGCGACGACTCTTTTCAAATTGTTGACAAAATTTTCTGATGCAAAAAGCCTGAAGAAATACTGAATTTTAAGCACTCTTCTTTTTCTTTTCTTTTTTTTGAAAATGATGAAGAAAATAACTTGGATAGTAGGCTTTTTTTGGTGGGATGGGTGATGGTTGCAATAAATCGAGTCCATTAACCGAGACACCTCATCCCACTTGTGTACACTGAAGTACAGTAGAGTAACGTACAGCACAGTACGTATAATAAAGTGCACAGTACCTCTTTGCCTGGCCTGCCCGGGGGCCCATTGGGGCCGTAATCCCCGGGGATCCCGTTGGCCCCGGCTTCTCCCTTTTCGCCTCGTGGCCCCTGTGGGCCAGACAGCCCGTCCAATCCTCGTTCGCCCTTCTGGCCGGGCAAACCCGGTCTGCAGGACCTGCAGTAGCCTTGGTCTCCCTTGATGCCGGCCAATCCCGGAAGTCCGGGTCTGCCAGCCACGCCCGGGAACCCGCGTTCCCCGGATGGGCCAGGAGGACCCGGTGGGCCAGGTATCCCGTCCGTCGAGTTTCCAGGTGGGCCACGCACTCCCTTCTCGCCCTTCTCGCCCGGGGTTCCATCTTTGCCGTCTCTGCCGGGGTACCCGTCTGCACCCGGGGATCCCTTTTGTTTTGTTTTTGTTTTTGGACAAATACAAACGACGAGAAATGTATATACTGTATTATATTGAGTCAACGAATTTATTTGTGCGAATATCTTTTTTTTTCATGAAAGTGCAAAAATGAGATGACACGACTATTGACTATTTCCATGTGTGGCAAAATCAGTGTGGGAAAATTCGAAAAAGAAATAAGCAAAGACCCAAATAATATCTGTCTTCACATTTTATATATGTGTAAAATAATTCAATTTTTAAGGTTTGTTTTAAAATGTGGGTTAGCTCGCGGAAATGACTTTGAAGCTGAGGCTCCTTTTGAAGTTTTTACTCACTGGAATTGAGTTTCCATCGTCTCCCTTGGGCCCCATTGGGCCAGGTGGCCCGGTGTCTCCAGGAAATCCCCTCGGGCCAGGAGACCCAATGTAACCTTATTGTTTTGAGGAGAAGAAAATAACCCATTTGAAAATTGAATAACTGCCAAATGTCCGCGTGATATTTTTTTTTTTAATCTCTGAGCTTCCAATAAGATGATAACATAATGTATTAGAACATGTAAATTGAAGTGATTACACCATTAATTGGGCAGCAATGAATTCTGAAACCTTGTAACAATGCAGATGTTCTCTTGCATGATGAATATGCTTTGCTTGATTGTGGGTAGATGACGCTGACAGACATGCTAAGGAATCAATTAATTCAATCAACGCGGAGTCCTTCAAAGTTTCACCTGTATATACTGTACTTCCGGGTTCAATGGAAAAGTTTATTGAATTTTATTTTCACACCATTTACATTACAAAAATATTGTGATGGAGACCACTTCTGAAATTTCATCAGCTTCTAGCAATATAGGTTTTTAAAACTTGGACAGACATTTTCCTATGTTCACAAAAACTGTTGGAAAACCATTAATTTGTCAATTGTTACAATAATAGGTTATTTGAATATGCATACGTTACATGAATATAAAACAGTCACCTTGAGGCCCAAGTTCGCCCTTGAGTCCTTTTTCGCCGGGCTCCCCGTCCCTGCCAGGCACGCCCATCAATCCTGGGCCACCCGGTGGGCCAGGAAGGCCACGGTCCCCAACTGTCCCTGGCCGGCCATCCAACCCCTTTGGTCCGGGCACCCCTGGGTATCCACGTGGTCCCTGGGGTCCTGGTGGACCCGGTCCTCCAGGGCCTCCCTAGGTAATTTATATATAAAAAAAAAAAGAATCGCAAGGATTTCTTATTTATGAAAAAAACATATGTATAGATATATAAGCGTATAGATTTTTTACCCCAGGTGGCCCACGTGGCCCTGGTAAACCCGGTGCCCCCGGGATCCCTCCGAGTCCACCGTCGCCCTTCACACCCTGTGGCCCAGGCAGGCCATCAATCCCGTCATTGCCTCGGTCTCCTTTGAATCCTGGTGGCCCAATTGGCCCGGGCCAACCGTCTTTTCCCTAACGATGGAGTAATAATTCAGAGTGTAAATTTACATAAACACGTGTTTATATATGTATAATATATACGCACCCTGAGGCCCGGAGGTCCAGGCAACCCCTTCTCACCCTTCATGCCAAAGTCGCCGGGTTTCCCTGGGATCCCTGAGACCCCTGCGAAGCCCTTGGGTCCTGCAGGTCCCCTTTCACCCTTTACAAAAAGCTCGCATCAAAACCCTCAAACTCTTCAAAAACTGAATAAAATGAATGAATGTTTCTCTCTTTAAAAAAAAGGAAAAAAGGATAGAGATTGTGAGAGAGTTTTGCATGGCATGCAAAGAAGAACCTTGTCTCCCTTGTCGCCGGCTTGTCCAAGTGGCCCAACAACTATGCCCTTGTTCTCAACGAATTCCAGGGGGCACTGGGGGCCCGGGGGTCCTTGACTCCCCTTCTCTCCTTTTTTGCCTTCATACCCAACCCCCATGGCCCCTTTCTCGCCTTTCACTCCTGTCAGTCCTGGGTAACCCTATACATCCATTCATACATCCATCCCAGAATATGGAAGAAACAATAAAAACAAAACAAAACAATGCAGTATTATATAGGCTCAGATTCAGGACAACCTTGAACATACAGTATATACTGATGGAAATTATTTTTTCAAGCATTTTACCTACTTTACAGTTGAATATTACAGGTGGTACCATAAAATTTGACCATGCTGCAATTTTTACATCCTGAAATTTGGGGGTCAAATTTGCTGGAAGGCCAACTTGAACTTTGACCTCTGCTGCCACACAATTCAACCCACATAGAAATGTAAAATGTCGAATGAAATGTAGAAAACATTGCATTTCATGTTAGTCAAAGAGTCAAATTGGAGTAAAAAATTAGAGACATTAGAGTCAAATTGCATTGCACCGCCTGTATTAGAGCAATATGATAAACAGTTTATTAATTAAGGTTATGCAGTTTTTGACAAAATTTATCTAAATTTTTGTGATCCAATGAACTTTTTTATACAACATGAATTATTACTATAAGCAATGTACTGTATGATCATATCCTGCAATAAACAGACAAACAATAAAAGCTTGGTATACATCAAAATTCAAGGTGTCAGCTTGATTTTGGTTGTGGGGTGAATATTTGCACCCAAAAAAAATTTCAAAGAAATGTTTTTTTTCAGTCATCACTTTGTGAAGATAAAACAAAATTATTCATAATATGCACCCCTTGTGCAATGAGTCTTTTTTTAATAAAAAAAAATTCAACGACTTATTTTTTGGAGATTCTGTAGTATAATGCAGGGAATGCAATTTTGCTGGCTGCTGAAGCTGTTTGTGAGGCAAAAAGAAAAAAAATATTAGAGTCACATGCAATTAGTGGGATCCATTCATCATCACATGCCATGCAAAACCAGTGATTGAGATAAAGGATACTATATAGTGAAAATAAAGAGATTAGGATGAGTGCCTTCTCTCCCTTGTGTCCAGGGGATCCTTGGGGTCCAATGAAGACCAGCTGGTCATCCCCTGCTCCAAGCAGCTCTAAAGTGCAATTGGCAGCCACGCCTGGCAACCCTGGCAAACCTTGTGCCCCCTTTTCCCCCTTTGCCCCTTCTTGCCCCACACCCATGGGGCCTCTTTCCCCTCTTCTACCTTCTGGTCCAGCATGCCCCTGTTTTATTGGAAGCAATCTGTCAACATCATGCGGTTTCATGCAAAGCAATAAATAACCAAACCATTCTCTATATTGGCAACCAATCAGGAAACTGAAATTAGATACTTTTTGACAGATTAGTTGACATGCCATAAAAATATTGGTTAATTTGGCCAATGCCCATGCTCATGCAGCAGCTCAGCTCATCTATTTACATTTTGTGGCCAAATTTACCATATTTACTTGCACATCACCTTCCCCTTCATGCATTATATGTTTGCAACATTGTGCCTCAGTTAGCTGAAATTGCTTCCCAAAAGTTTCTTTTAAAACTTACAATAGTTCCATATAGATTTTTAAGATTTCTCACATGCAAGTCAATATACAATACTAAATATATAAAGTAACTGCACAGATAAATGTCTGAAAATACTGACATTGAGGGTGTAAGCATCAAGCAGGGATATGTGGTATAAATAAGTAAACATAACACAGGTGGTACCTGACAATTTGACCTCCCACAAGTTTATGGTCAAATATGCTGGGAGGTTGACTTCCTATTCAACCTCTGCCTTGCAATTTGACCCTTTGGCAAAGGATTATGGCTGAGTTGCTGGCTACCACCTGTATCATATTTTTCCAAATTCTGGATTGAAGCTTATATACTGTACTTTTTCAAACATCAAAACATTTAATTCAAATTCTTTGGTATTAAATACAGTTGTTGAAAAACCATTCTTACCTTAGGGCCAAAAGTGCCAATGTCACCTTTGCCCCCTTGTTGCCCTGGGGGACCTGGGCCACCAGGGGCACCTTGGGACCCATCCCTGCCAGGCTCACCCTTCTGGCCCTTGTCCCCACCTCCACAGTATGCAGGTTCTCCTTTTAGGCCTTTGAAGCCAGGGGGACCAGGGAACCCTGGTAAACCCGGGTTGCCAACTGTCCCAGAAAACCCAGGCAGTCCCTAAATAGAATCAATATTTTTGATTTATATTTTATAGACAGGCGCCTTTAAAAGGATATGTTTACAATTTTTCAGTTGAATTTTATAAATTTTTAGATTGTTGAATAAATTTTCAGTATGCGATTCTGGAAACTACCTCCCAATTATAGGAGGATAACTTACATCAGTTCCATTGCAACCATCCATTCCAGGGAACCCAATGGGTCCTGGGGGTCCTTGATAACCCGGTATGCCAGGGGTTCCAGGGTATCCTGGCATCCCCATTTTCCCCTTTACTCAAAGAAAAAAATAAACCAAAGAATTCAAGTTTTTTTCCATAATCATCACGTTTTCTGTTGATATCTGTAGCCTCTCACTCTATCTCCTTTGTCTCCTCTTGATCCCTGTGGTCCAGGTTCACCCTTGGAACCTTTGGGGCCCAGGATTCCTTCTGGTCCTGGAAATCCTTGGTTGCCTTTTTGTCCAGTAATGCCTGGGGGTCCAGGGAAACCCTGAAATGTATTGACATGGGGTTCCTCAGAACAAAACTTGAGGCAAAAAGTAATCCCTACTTTTAACTTATAAAAAAGAGTAAAAAGACCTAATTCTCTACCTTTCTTTAATCACCGTTGGGGGTTTTATACTTAATAAGGAAAAGTTTGAGAACACTATGTAGTTCCTTTTAGATAGTTAAGTTACAAAGTATTTGTTAGAATACTATAGGGCATTCATGAAAAACTGGATCAGGTTTTTTTACCCCAAAAAGGCAAAATCTCTCTTGTTTCTTCCAATGGGTGAAAATTTCAGTTATTTGGTAAAAAAAAAAAAATTGCTTCATCCATCTTTCCATTCACACAAATATACAGAAATATCTGCGCTTAATAATCGAAAAAAATTTACATTTTCAAGGGTGTCTAAGTGGCGTAATTTCTGCACTATAAATATTGTACATTGGTTGATGCATTGCCAGAGCACCTCCTTTTGTTATACCCAGCTGTCCACAGCTACAAAAATGAGCTTCAAAGAGACAAAAAATGAGCTTCTGGAATATCTTGAAATTCATGGAAAAGACTCTTTCAAAATCTTAGAGGACAAAGATAAACAGTCAGCTTTATGCAATTTCTCCTTGAAGATTTTCTCCAAATTGTTATTTATTGTTAATATTAATTGTTATTATCAACCAAAACTTATTTGGAAGCAGCGCAGACTGACCACCATGTTTTTTATTTAATTTGTGTTCAGTAATTGACTTATGCAGTAAAAATCCACCTTTTGTTGGTTTAAAATTAGTGGTAAAAAGTAAAGATTTCAAATTTTTTAATGATTGAATTTGCAAAACAGCTTTTCACACAATAATGGACTAATAGTCTGTTACACAAATTAAGTCTGTTGTGCAGAGGTTGATGACTGTACAGCATTTTTTTTTTTAGAAATAAAGACTCCTTAAAAATGTGCATACTTTATTGCCATTTGAAACTTTTAAAAGTATTTCCCGCTGGCTTGATTTTCACATCTCTTCATATAGCATGTTTCCTACCCAAAAGACCCATTTCCAATATTCTTAAAATAAATTATTGTTGAATGTTTTTGCGATTTTACAGTTCACAAATTAGTGCTGGGTCCCTGATGATGAGCAGCAGCAATACAGGAATACCTCCAGCACACTACATTTACAACAGTAGTTGCCATCAATATGAGCAGCTTCAGCCAGCAGAAAACAACCTATTTTTGCGCAGAAAAAAATCTCTCTCAGCTGGATTCCCGCAGAAAGCATTTTTCCTTTCCGCCCAATTTGCGCTTCCTGTTGCGCAGAACAGACGAAGGGGAAGAAGAAGAAGAAGAAGAAAAGAAAAAAACGGATTCTTTTTTTTCCCTCCCCACGTGCCAAAAGGGCGGGTACAAGTGCCAATTTTCCTACTCCTCCTCACCCGGGATCCCTTGGTGCCAACACAACGGCATCCATCAACTATATGAGGACCACGACGTATAGTGTACAGTGAACTATTCAAGAATTTGCATAATCTTCATTTTTCAATCCTTTTCATTCCATTCACGTGGGTCTTCTCTCGATCGTGTCAGGATAAAAAAATTTCACGAAGTTAGGCAAAATTTCAACATCAACTACAAAATACCGGAATTTTGCAATGCGGGGTGATGGAAACGAATATTACGATACAAGAAAATAAATTTACAGGCATTTTTTTAAATTCACAAATTTGATTTAATGAATTATCTAAAAGTGACAGAATTAATTCAAGAAGAATTTCAGAAACACAGTCTCGCTCTTTCTCTCAAAAGAAATAAATTTGATGACTTTTTTATAATCAAGCCCTTAAAATATTTAAACAAAATTAAAATATATATTTGCTGGATTTGTCATATTTTTCAAAATCTTTTTTAATTGTCATTCATACTAAATTTGGAAACAAACTGAACCTTTTTTCTGTTTTCAAGTTCAACTTTTTTTACATGGGGTTTTTTAAATGGCACACAATAATAGAAAAAACCTTTTGAAATCAACTTTTAAATTTTTTATTAATGAAAAAAGAATCTTAAATTTTCAGGACTTGTTTTGAATAAGCACAGTAGTATACCGACATATATCATAACGAATTTCAGTGAAAATTCAGTAAATAAATCTGCTCAACACCTATTGAAAAAAAATACTTGTACAGTACTGTACTGTATTTTTTTAAAGCAATATTTGCTGAAAATATTTAGGCGCAAACAATTATAAAAATATTAAACTGTTCTTTTTATTGAACCGAGTAACCTCCATTTTTCTCTTTTTATGGAGTTAATAATAACTAAAAGGGAGTATATGTCATAATAACAGCGTGTAGACTGGACCAGCAGCTGACGTGTGTAGTAACCCGTTGCAGCAGCACCAGCAGATGATGACCTGCTGCTGCTGGCGCCATCTCTGTCACGCACACTCAATTGCCATTGGGATGTTCTTTGACCCAGTGCTGGTGGGTCCGTAGACAAACCGAAGTCCCCAAGGCCATCCTGTGGGCGGAAGTAACGGCGTGAGAAAATGTCTCTTCCGTTTAAAATAAACAACTCACTCGCATATACAACACATCATGCCACGAAAAAAAAATATATATATGGGTGCTGATCTCATTTGTTTTTCGCATCAACTCATCGTCGAGGCGACGTGCGCATGCATGCATTTATTTGGCATTATTTGCCATTTTATTTATTTGCCTTTGCGATTCTTCATCTTGGTCTTGTTGGAACGAAGGAATTCCAAAAAAGTAAGGCAAGAATTTAAGAAAGTGTGTCAAAACCACGTATACTGTGCTGGTGCCATTAGACAGGAGTGACAATACAAAATAATATTTTTGCGCTTATCTTCAAAAAAAAAATATTTTTCAATTATTTAAATGTTTCCGATTGAAAGTTGTATTTGGTGATACGATCACATTTCAGATTAAGATATAACGGAATATTTAACGCACGCTTTTCATATTTACCCTAACATTATTTCCACAGGTGAAATGATTCAATTTTTCGGAGGATTTTACTTTTTTCGAATATCCATAAAAAACATCGAAAATATGCAATCTTAATTATTCTGCAAATATTATTTTGAAAATTCATGCGTTCGTTGATTTCCGAATTCATTCAGCCTATATTGTCAGAGGCAGTGATTGTATTTATGAAATTAATTTACCTTCCATCTCCTAAGTCTATATAATTTGAATAATGACTGAATCAAATAAATGCGCAGAAATTATAAATACGCGGAAAAATATAATAGGTGAGCGATTGTTGACGCACAAAACTGACAACAAACTTACGATCAGTGGAAGAATCAATCGAAATTGAGTCATTTGATTTTATTTACCAAAATATCATGGAATTTAAAGTACAAGGTTTTTATGATAATCATAAACGATCATTTTTCCCCCTGTTTAAAAGTCGTGATTGAGCAAAGAAAATTTCCATGAGGCATTTGAAGATCGTTTCCTGATGTGCCAATTATCTTGAAAACTTCAGCTGAAATTAAATTGCAGTGTGTTGAAATTACCTTTCAACGTACCTCAACAGTTTTAGGTTCTCTGTGAGTAAGATCGATCATTTGAAATACAGTAATAGGGATAATTCTATTGTGACATTTTATGATGATATGATAGATTAATTTGGAAATTGTATTCCATCGCAACGTTACAAATGTCTTATTTTACAGGGACACGAAATATATAAAGTCTTTCTTGAAATATCAATTGGAGTGCAATAAATTTTTGAAATTAAAGAAAATCATCATCACATTTAATGCTGAATTTTTTTTCAACCAGCCAGGAATTTATCACCAAAAAAAAAATATGTCATTCATTAGAATCCTGTCACAACTTATGACATTGCAGCAAATTATTGGCTAAAAAAGAGTCATTTTTACTCCCATGAATGCCCAACCACAGGAAAAACTTTCGAATCAGCTTATAACAAATACAGTAAAAGCTAGTTTATACCAATCCAAAAATTTTTTCAGTACAACAAACTTTTTCCAAGTACTGGCAGAAATCCTTACTTTAGGGTATTGGTTATAAAAATCTCATTACAACAAACTTGCCAATTTGAGTACAGTACAACAAACTTTTTTGAGGAACATGTTGTGATTCCTTAATGAAAAATCCCCAATGAAGGCAGGCACAGTCTCAAATTTCCCAGTCAAAATGTGACTGGTTCTTCAAACAAAAGGACAATAATTCTTCAAAATTCACCTGAACATCTTCTCTTTCAACTTTTTTCCTGGGTTGGAAAAGGGGATGAGGGAGGAGTTGAAAAATATGAAACTGGCAAAACTCATGGTAAAAGGGGTTTGCATGCTTGAGAACCCCAAGTGATGCTTAAAAATTGTAGACATATTTGGAACATCCAACCTTATAAATCAGTGCAGATATTTCTTAAAAAACTGACTCAACAAAAACTGCTAGTATTTTAGCTGTTATTCAGAGTAAATGTTTATTAACATTTGAATTTATTTTTAGAGATCACAGCTTTTTGGACACTGAAGGAAGACATCTATAAAAAGGGAACAGGAGGAAGATATGGAATAAATGCAGGCTTAATTTTCAAAAGGTCCTCCCATCAGTCAAAAATTTTTAAAATCTTATTATAACAAATTATTCATCATAAAAAACTTTTTCTCAAGTCCTAACAAGTTTCTCACAATGAGATATTACTGTATTTTGCTGTAACAAAGCTGTTTTCCCAGTCCCAACAGCTTCATTGCAACAAGATTTTATTGTATGCAGTTGGTCCGTACATAAGAAACAAATTTTACTCCTTTTGCTTCAGGGATTCAAAATTTTCAAGATGAACTACACTAGAAAAACAATAACCAGAAAAGGGGGCTTTCAAGAAGCGAAGGCTGGTGCGTGTATTAAAGTGAGGAGGAATGAGGGGCAATACTTTATTTTTCTTTAGTTTTAAAAATAAAAGTGAGAAGAAGTAAAAGGAAAAGGAAAAGTTATCGCCCGAGAAACGTGTTGTTCCATCCCCCCCACCATCTCCCAGATTTTCAGGTTGTGAATGTTTCCTCACGCACATCCCTAACTTGGAGGAAGAAGAAGAAGAAGAAAAAGCGGAAGAAAGAAGAGCCTTTTCTTCTGGTCTTGTGCATCAGGCAAGAAGAAGAAGAAGCAGCAGCAGCAGCAGCAGGAAATGGAGGAGAATCGGGAACAACAAGCCTACGTAACCCGAACCCGTGAGCAAGGTGTCAAATAATCCCTCCTCTTTTCCTCAACACGTCCTTCACCAGGCGGCTGCCACTCTGGCTGCCTTCCTCGTTTTCTAACCACTCCATCTTTCCCTCTTTTATACCTGAAATAATTACCCCCATGATGCAATACTCCGGATTATGAACTCTGTGAAGTGCAAGTTTATTTTGCACAATACACTTGGTTTGCCAGCAATTATTTTATTTTCATATTGAAACTGCAAGAGCAGCCAAAATAATTCATTTTGTGAGCAAATCAAAGTTGATGTGGCAAGTGTGAGAGGTTTTTTTTTTACTTTCCACAGAGAATTTATTTACTACTGGGTGCTGGCACCTTTTTAAGCGCTCTTGCTTGATGATTACCATTGCAAGGGTTCATATAACAGCAGTAGGTTTAACTTTCCTAGATTTTCCTTAACTTTGGCTAGCAGCAACAACAACAACAACAAACTTGACTTTGGCTAACCAGCCAAGGCTGCATTTTGATGACCTTGGGTCAAACTGAAATGCGCACGTTTGCAAAAATATCCAAACTCTGCTGCTGCATGATGAAAATCAACCCACCACTGTCCAAGGGTTATGGATTTCAATATTTCTCAATAGGATTCAAAACCCTCATGATTGTGAACCAAATTCATAATTTTTGAAGGATCTTGGCTTTCAAATTTTTTTTTTGCCAAGAAAACCTGGAATAATAAAGTAGGGACTTTTCTTGTGCTGGTTATTTCAATTGAGCATGAAGAGCATCTATACCAAGATACAGAAAGTAACAATTTGCTGAATTTCCCAGGTAAAGTTTGAAATAAGAGAAGCAATAAGGCAACTCATTACTGTACTGTATCAATATTGTTCCTCCCTCCCCCTTTTTTCAGATCACCAAAGATTCTGGCAGCCAAAACACATGCCGCCTGCTATAGTGTGAGGCCCGTCCCAGAAAACATGAAAAAAAAACTCATTACTGTACTGTATCAATATTGTTCCTCCCTCCCCCTTTTTTCAGATCACCAAAGATTCTGGCAGCCAAAACACATGCCGCCTGCTATAGTGTGAGGCCCGTCCCAGAAAACATGAAAAAAAAATTAATAAAACAAAACTCGACCTGGTGCTGAACCTATTTGTGTTTTATTTTCCTTCCCCATCACCCACAAAGATAAACTCTCAAGAGTTGGGTTTCCCACTTCTCCACCCCAACCTCAGATCTGGTCCAAGAGTCACCCACTTCCTTGTAAGTACCACGTGCAGTACTGAAACTTGAATTAAAGTCTCGTACTCTTGACAACGCTCAATCCGCATGCCAAGAAACGTGACATCTAATTTTGTTGTTGAGCAAGAAGGACTTTTTTTTCTGCCCTCTATTTAGCAAAAACAGTCAATTATGTTGAAAATTCTGATAGTTGTCACTGAAATGAAATCATGAAATTGGCATTTTCATTAAAAAAAATACCTAGCAGGGACAGATTTGCAATATTCAAGCACTTGAAGCATTCAATTGACAAGTCTTCAAGGAGATATTAAGTATTTCAAATGGATGGATTGTGAAAACATGATTTGTGGTTAAATTCAGTTCATTTTGAGATGTTTCCCTTTGCATTTTTATCAAGTTGTCTGTGCTGAATAATTTGAAAGAATCTATTTTTTTAAAGCTTGACAAAACAGCTTCATGAATTTATTTTCTGATTCTGAGAATTATTAAAGGTAAAAACTTGAAGTTTAAGTAGTTCAAACAATTTATTTTGGCATGATATACAGTATTAGTGAAAGGACTAATTTTAAATCACATATACTGTACTCTGTCAAGATTTTCCATCTTTATTAAGAGTTGAATCAAGAAGATAAACTTCCATGGATACAATTGAAAATATTCAAGGCATTTTTTCAAACAATTTGAATTTTTTAAACCCAAGTTTTATCCACCAAAGCACTTTGAAAGCATCNTTCCATCTTTATTAAGAGTTGAATCAAGAAGATAAACTTCCATGGATACAATTGAAAATATTCAAGGCATTTTTTCAAACAATTTGAATTTTTTAAACCCAAGTTTTATCCACCAAAGCACTTTGAAAGCATCAACATAAACCTTAGAGGCTGATGTCTTTCATTCCAAGAAAGAACAAAAAAACAGAATACACCGTTAATAAAATGCCCTTGTTTGAATATTTTATTTTTAGAATGAGGTAAAAAGGTGTATAGTTGCAATTCCGGTTCGGGACTTTGTCTGTAATAAAGGTGAGGGGGGGGGACTTTATTAATAGTTATGAAAAAGCCCCGTTTTATCAAAGGAATTCTATTGACTCAGCAGCAGACCAAAGGAGCAACTATACATTTACTCAGCACCAGCAGATGAAGGAAGAAACTAAACGTCCTGCTGCTGCAAATTCACACGCATTCCATCCCCTCTTTCTCTGTTTGACAAACGTTTGAAAAGTGCTGACAGGTGTGTCAAAATCCTTTACAGCAATGTTTTTTTTCATTTTCTTGGTGCTGATTTCTGCCATAAACTGTTGCAGAAATAATCAGTAGATTTTTTGGTTCCTCCTCAAAACTCCTACTCATTTCTGCAACTTGAAAAAACACTTGGGCAGTCTTCATATGTTTATATAGTAAATTTCAGCAGAGTTTCACAATTGATCCAAAACAATTTTTTCATTTGATAAAAAAAACAGAATACACCGTTAATAAAATGCCCTTGTTTGAATATTTTATTTTTAGAATGAGGTAAAAAGGTGTATAGTTGCAATTCCGGTTCGGGACTTTGTCTGTAATAAAGGTGAGGGGGGGGGGGCTTTATTAATAGTTATGAAAAAGCCCCGTTTTATCAAAGGAATTCTATTGACTCAGCAGCAGACCAAAGGAGCAACTATACATTTACTCAGCACCAGCAGATGAAGGAAGAAACTATACGTCCTGCTGCTGCAAATTCACACGCATTCCATCCCCTCTTTCTCTGTTTGACAAACGTTTGAAAAGTTCTGACAGGTGTGCCAAAATCCTTTACAGCATGTTTTTTTTTTCATTTTCTTGGTGCTGATTTATGTCATAAACTGTTGCAGAAATCTTTATAGATTTTGTTGGTTCCTCCTCAAAACTCCTACTCATTTCTGCAACTTGAAAAAACACTTGGGCAGTCTTCATATGTTTATATAGTAAATTTCAGCAGAGTTTCACAATTGATCCAAAACAATTTTTTCATTTGATTTGACGAAAAATGATATCATTGAATTTTTGATAGAGAGTTTGTTCATCTTTGCATCATTCATTTTGGACAAATAACTTGTTGAAGTCTCAATGGAAGAAAAACTTCAAACCAAAATAATTTGGTTTACTTCACAAAATAATTTTTTTAAGCCCTTCCCTTTATGCAGGACTAAAATCAGTACTTTTCCATTTTTTGAGAATGCCCTCACTATACAGTCAACCCCCGTCTAACGGACTTGATTCGTGCAAGGGACGAGTCTGTTAGACAAAAAGTCCTTTACACGAATTCAATTACATAAAAAATTAAAAATTTCAATTTTCAACACTAATTTTGAACCAAAAGAAGTCTGTTTGGCGGATTTNGTTTCATCCGAACGCAGTTTGTTCCCAACTGTCGTAAACCTTTCAAGCCGTCTGTTTGGCGAAAATCCCTTACACGGGAGGTCTGTTAGGCGGGGGGCCACTGTATATAAAAGCAATAAAAAGGTGGCCTGTACGCAGTATTACTTAAATGTAGATGTCAATAATGCAGCATGCAGACCCTTGGTTAATGAACTTAATTTGTTCCAGACAAAAAGTTTGATAACCAAACAGTTTGTTAACTGAGCAGTTGGTAACTGTGGGTCCACTGTATTAAAACTCAGAAACTACACACACATAATAAGAAAATCATGCTTAGAATGAAATTTACTCACTTCTGCTGCAGCTGCAGCAGCGCCATGTGTGACTGGCAGAACCAAGATGGCTGCTGCGTGGAAAATCACTATTTGCTTCAACCTAGAGCAAAACAAAAACTTTCTGATTTATTTTAAACTGCTGAAAACCATGGGTTCTTCAGAAAAAAATTATATATGACTCAATCATGATGAGAACATAAAGTGTTGTTGTTATCCTCACTGATTATATACCAAGGTAAAAATCATTTTAAAATTGCAATTTTAAATTTCCTAAACCCTTGGATGGCAGAGGGTTCCTGGCCATCCTGCAGCAAATTCAGGATTTTTGGGAGAGGGGCATTTCAGTTTGACCAAGGTCATTGAAATGCCCCCAGTCCTAATTTGGGAAAAATCCAGGTGCAGAAAATCCTATTGCCTCAAGAAATTACCAATGTTAATTCTATCCTGAGAATGCATAAAAAATGCCACCCCTGGAGAATTTTTTTTTTTTTCAAACCAAAATTTTCTGCTGGACTATAAAAAAATATTGGACTTGGCCCTTGGTTCAAAAATTGTTTTTCTTAATTTGCAGCCCTCATGAGGACAAAATTTTGGAAATATATCCTGACTTTGCCTCAGAAGGGTGAAGGTTCAAATAGCAAGTCTTGGTTTAAGGATTCAAGTATATCCAAAGACATGCTGTGGGATCATATTCTTTCTTTTCAGTTTTTTTCACACATAAAGAAGACTTGAATTTATAAATGCTAATATTCTCAAATTTAATGTACTGATGGCATCATCAGCATATTGCCCTCCAATAAGAATGTAAAATATAAGGAGACCTTTCTCAATGTTGATGAGAGCTCTTTGATGTTCCTCCTGCTCGGCTCTTGATTAATTCCAAAATAATATCATTAGCTCAAATGTTCATAGACACAAATAATTCATGCCAAGTATGACATACAAAAGCAAAACTCACAATTTCAAGCGGCGTGAAGCAGCCGCAGCCATGTTGTTTTCTGACTGTATAGCAAAACCACTGAAGATTCCTCTTGTCCACGGTTTGGCAAAAATGGTAAACAAAATCGGGGAATTTTTCAAATTGGTAAGGGGGGCTGGGGGAACAAAAAAAAAAAGAGGTTGCACTATTTCAGGGGGCTCGTGTCTTTCTTTCTTGACGCGATCAAAAAAAGGTGTCGTTATTCTTCTCGTCACTCGGATGAGGCAAATATCACAGCACCGACAGAACCAAGATGGCGGCCCCCAATCGCTGGTACGATGAAAGACAGACAGTTTATTTCACAGCTACAACTTCCCAACGCCGACAGTTTGCCAGGCGTTTCGTCCCAAGGCCGCCTGGGACCAAAATCCTCTGCTGCTGTTCAATTCACCCATCCACTAAATCTGTCTATTTTTTAAAGAGAGAGATAGAGAGAGAGAGAGAGAAAAGACAGGGAAGAAAATATAGATAATTAATAATGTTCCAGTCCATATATTCTTTGAACAAAAAATAAATGAATGAAGATGATTCTTATTTTCAAAATCACTTTTGGAATAAGCTTGCCTTTTTGTGGAGTAAAATCAGAAACCGTGGGGCCCATCTTTTTTTGAGGTGCAAGTGATTGATTCTCACTGTCAAAATCAAGAGAAATATACATTTTTGCATATAGTTTTCCAAACATTAACTTCAGACTGTACACTGTAACACGTATATTCACTCGCGAATTTGAACATAGGAGTGCTTCATTTCCGCACATTTCAATTTTCAAATTTTCTGGCATTAAAAAAGGGTAGATGAGTTTGTCACATCATCCACAAGCATTTCCAAAAAGTATTCATTCCATAACATTTTATATTCAAGGAATCTTTTAAAATTCTCGATAACCATGAATAATGAAGAATCAACAAATGTATCACCCAAAATCACAAATTATCATATCAACTCATGAATTCAGATGAAGCAATTTGAAAACTGAATGGACAATATCATCAAAAAATAGTGCAAACCATAAAACACTGAACATAACCTCCTAATTCAATACTCATTGTCTATAGTGCTGTAATTCATGTAATTCATTTAACAATTTTGAATTATAGAAAGAAAGTGCTTCAAAATGTGTGTCTGTGGAATAATAAGATCCATTTTGGATCAAATGACCTTTCCAATTTGTTCAGCATCTTAAAATCAGGTGAGAATACTGAACAATAATGAAAGTGTCTGGAAACCCAGCATTCATTAATGTTCTTCAGTGGTTTTTCATTATTATAATTCACTTGAAAACCAGAAAACGTCTCCTAAAAATTACTGCCACAAAGTCAAAATTTATGAATTGTAACATCAATTTAATTTTATTATTGATTGAAGGGCACTTGCTGGTAATTAAACAGCCTTTTTTCTTCAAAAGAAAGTTATGAGTCTCATGTTTTTGAGTTTAACCACAAGCTTTATTTTCTGCTTTTCAATGTTCACAATGTTCATCAAGCAACATTCCCACTAAATCCAAACTCCCTCCCATCCACATTCCATATATCACATCAGAATGAAAAATGGAGAAATAAGCTGTAAATGGATATTAAAAGAAAAGAAAAAGCATCCAAAAATGTACAATTGTACAACAGTTGCAAATACATACACTTTCTTTCCTTCCCTGATAACAAAAACAAAATATCTTTAACAAGAATTGCAGCATAATAAGGTAAATTAAATGAGTCTGATGTAATTTTGAATAATTTTCTCTGCTCTAAAGTTTTTCTCAGAAATTTTACTGTATGATGGTATTTTTTCTGGGCAAAGATTAAAGTCCATGTGCAGTTCAGTACTTTGCAATTTTAGTTGCTGACACATGCTTCCAACAGTACTGTGACAAGAAACAGCTGTCGCAGAAAGACTTGTTCCGGTTCGTGTTTATCGATATTTCATCTTCATGGCAGACATTTTATTTATGATTTAGGATTCGTAAACAAGAAACGTGGCACATGAAACTTGACGTTGAATTTATACAAAGAAAAAAGGTCGATTCTCTCACACTCTCAAATTAATACTCAATCATATAAATGCGTTACACTAGAAAATCTTTGAAAAGTGCTCTGGAATATTGATGCACAGTTGAATATTTGAGGAATTTGATGACCTCAAAATTCAAAGCCTAAATGAGAAATATTTTTTCTTGCAGAAAATCTGTAATATTTCCTCCCATTACATATCAACTGATTACAGTGGTAATTTAATGTTGCTTGATAATTATATTGTACTTGGCAGATTTTACTGGATCATTGAAAAGCACTTTCTTACTGTATTATGAGTTTAGGACTCATCATTATGGCCAAAATACTATATTCACTCATTCACCAAAAATGCAAAATCAGCAGTGAATATGTCACGTGCAGCCAACCCCCACACAGCAATGGACCTCCCACAAAACGGATTTTCATGCAACAGATTGCCTCTGGATGCAGTTTTTCCTCCAGTGCAATGGACTAAATCTGCCTAACAGACTTCTGTTGGATTGAAATTAACGGTAAAAAGTAAACATCTTAGTTTTTTTTAATAATTGATTTTGCATAACAAACTTTTCACACAACAGACTAGTGTGTTTCACAAATTTAAGTCCATTGTGCAGGGGTTGATTGAATGTCCAAAAGCATATTATTATGCTAGTCTTATTGAGTATTTTTCTTCAATAAAATTTGCAAAATGTCATGATGCACCTTTTCATCACACACCGGGTTCACCAACTTCACTTCCCAATCCCATTGCAAATTAATTTTCCAGCTTTTTGACACCAAGTTTCCACAAAAAAATGAAAAATTGACAAACTTTGGAAGCTAAAAAACGGGGGAAATTCATCACATAAAACTGATTCACTGATTTTCTTGAGACTGGCTCCACTATAGTATTTATATATTCACATTTTTTTCATACATGTATAGTTTTTAGATAATATATTCATGAGCCAGACAAATAACCACAAGCTTTATTTTCTGCTTTTCAATGTTCACAATGTTCATCAAGCAACATTCCCACTAAATCCAAACTCCCTCCCATCCACATTCCATATATCACATCAGAATGAAAAATGGAGAAATAAGATGTAAATGGATATTAAAAGAAAAGAAAAAGCATCCAAAAATGTACAATTGTACAACAGTTGCAAATACATACACTTTCTTTCCTTCCCTGATAACAAAAACAAAATATCAGTAACAAGAATTGCAGCATAATAAGGTAAATTAAATGAGTCTGATGTAATTTTGAATAATTTTCTCTGCTCTAAAGTTTTTCTCAGGAAGTTTACTGTATGATGGCATTTTTTCTGGGCAAAGATTAAAGTCCATGTGCAGTTCAGTACTTTGCAATTTTAGTTGCTGACACATGTTTCCAACAGTACTGTGACAAGAAACAGCTGTCGCAGAAAGACTTGTTCCGGTTCGTGTTTATCGATATTTCTCATCTTCATGGCAGACATTTTATTTATGATTTAGGATTCGTAAACAAGAAACGTGGCACATGAAACTTGACGTTGAATTTATACAAAGAAGAAAAAAGGTCGATTCTCTCACACTCTCAAATTAATATTCAATCATATATATGCGTTACACAGGAAAAACTTTGAGAAGTGCTCTGGAATATTGTTGCACATTTGAATATCTGAGGAATTTGATGACCTCAAAATTCATAGCCTAAATGAGAAATATTTTTTCTTGCAGAAAATCTTTAATATTTCCTCCATTACATATCAACTGATTACAGTGACAATTTTAATGGATAATGTTACTTGATAATTATATTAAACTTATTGTCAGATTTTACTGGATCATTGAAAAGCCCTTTCTTACAGGGCTGTATTAAAAGTTTAGGTCTCATCATTATGGCCAAAATACTATATTCACTCATTCACCAAAAATGCAAAATCAACAGTGAATATGTCATATACAGTCAACCCCCACACAATGGACCTCCCACAAAACGGATTTTCATGCAACATCTGCTTCTGGATGCAGGTTTTCCTCCAATGCAATGGACTAAATCTGCCTAACAGACTTCTGTTGGATTGAAATTAACGGTAAAAAGTAAACATCTTAGTTTTTTTTTTTTTTTTTTGCATAACAAACTTTTCACACAACAGACTAGTCTGTTTCACAAATTAAGTCCATTGTGCAGGCGTTGATTGAATGTCCAAAAGCATATTATTATGCTAGTCTTATTGAGTATTTTTCTTCAATAAAATTTGCAAAATGTCATGATGCACCTTTTCATCACACACTGGTTTCACCAACTTCACTTCCCAATCCCATTGCAAATTAATTTTCCAGCTTTTTGACACCAAGTTTCCACAAAAAAAAATAAAAATTGACAAACTTTGGAAGCTAAAAAAAGGGGGAAATTCATCACATAAAACTGATTCACTGATTTTCTTGAGACTGGCTCCACTATAGTATTTATATATTCACATTTTTTTCATACATGTATAGTTTTTAGATAATATATTCATGAGCCAGACAAACCACATATATGTTGGACCCAAACTGGAACACTATGGTCAAGTATTGAGGTACTTGAACCCTCTTCACTTGCCAATTTACAAGCCACAACCTTTTTTTGTTTGTTTTTGAAACCCTTGACAAAAAATATAGGTCAAACCAATCGCACCAGAAAATTCCATCACTCATCCGCACAAAAATTTTTTTAAATGAAGATGAAGAGTGGAAGGGGGGGGGGGGTTGCAATACTGGGGGTGGTACACAAATACATATTCACAGCAGCACTGCACGATGATGGGGTAGGGAGGGAGGGGGTTTCACTCGGCCAATCAGGCCATAATATATGCACAGGATTATCATTAATTCATGCAAGAGTCAGTCAGTCATTCAGTCAGGCCAGGATTCGGAGTGAGTCCGTCCCCAGAGACGTTTTCCTGCTTTGCTGGAGAACCCAAAAAGAGAGAGAGAGAGAGAAAAGAGAAACGCCTCTTCCTTCTGCTGTGTTCCATGGCTCAACAGCACTCCCTCTCTCCCTACCTCCCTCTCCATATGCACTATACCACAGCAGCTCAGAGTAAAGTGTCAGCAGCAGCAGCAGCAGCAGGAAGACAAAAAGAAGAAGAAGAAGAAGAAGAAGATGTGAACTGTACTGTATTGCCAATGCAAGAGAGAGAGAAAGACAGGAGGAACGTGAAGGAGAGAGAGTGCTGGTGCAAAAATGGCAGAGCCGCAATCATTCTGCCTCACGCCGCACACGCACAGCTTACGTTTCATGTCGTTTTTTTTTAAATCAAAATGCATCACTTTTTTCGAGCGCGTCTCAAAACGGCGCGTGTTCAAAAGAGCGCGAGCAACAAAAAGAACAGGGTGAATAAATATCAATCAAAGAGTTTTCAAGATTCACACAAATATGGCACACAAGTTAAGCTGTGATTAGAATAGCATCAAAGCACAGAAAAATATGTGCTGTACATATATTCTCTGTTAACAGGAAAAAAGGAACTAGATGAAATTTGTGCTTCAGAACACAATTATAATTACACTTTAGGGCATTTTAGCCCAGTAATATTGTTTTTTTTCAATTTTTAGCAGGTAATTATGGAACTTTAGTTGGGGTGCATTTTCTTCTTCAAGGAGACATATGTCACCAGACTATCAAATGGCTCAGTCAGACCTTCCAAAACATATATTTTGCATCATATTTTATACCCTGAATTTAGTGAAATGTAATGCCATACTTGGATAAGATATAAATAGTAAGATGTATCTCACTGCTCACCCCCTATATTCAGTGATAGCCGAGGAATTGCATACAGTCAATTCCTGCACAATGGACTTCATCTGTGCAACAGACTAGTCTGTTGTGTGAAAAGCCCTTTAAGCAAATTAAATTATCTTTTTTTTACTTTTTACCATTCATTTAAAACCATCAGAAGTTTGTTAGGTGGATTTAGTCTGTTGCACAGGCAGTCTTTTGTGCAAAAAACCATTGTGCATGAGGTTCATTGTCTAGGGGTGGACTGTAATTTCAAATGGTAGCATATGGTACAGTATTTTCAAAACTTTGCAAGAGGTTGTAGGCTCTTGGTGTCTGGAAAATTGTCATATTCTCAACAATCTAATCATTCAAATGAAACCAGTTTAGTTGTGTTTCACACAATAAATGAGTACCAAAATGTACCTACTGTATTTACTCAAGTACCATGCGCCCTTGAGTAAGGCCCGCACAGGGGTTTTTCAGTTTGAAATTTGGCTAAAATCTTATACCCAAGTAAGATGTGCACCCCAATTTTTAGTACATCTAAAACCCCAAAATTTTGAAAATAAATTCATAAATTTGACTTTAGTCATGAATTGAACAAAAATCGGATCAATTTTTGACTTTTTCAGTACAAAAAAGTTTTCTTGTTGCATTTGTTTGAAATTTCTCCATTATAATTAAGTATATAATGCACACATTACTTCCTAAGACTTCTTGAAAAATTGGTACCGCTTATGACGTGCACCTCTTTTTTTCTTCTGAAATTTGAGAAAAAAGGTGTGCTTGGTACTTGAGTAAATATGGTACTATCCCTTTTATGAAATGCCTCAGCATTTCCAATTCTAAAAACTACTGTGCAAGATGGTTATAATTTTTGAGTCAGCCAATTTCTTTGTTTTTATTCCATTTCTTTCCTTTATATAACAAACTATTTGCTGAAAAACAGGAAAGGCATTTTTGTATGAGGCACAAACAATAAAACTCGATTTCCATGACTCAAAAAAATCATTATACTGTAAATGATCATCTATAAATTAATGAAACCTCATCTGCTCAATATGAATGAGTAAAAATTGTACCACAGTGTATATACTGCAGTGGGATATTATTTGTCAAACAAACACAGTTTTCAGTATGTCATCCATCATTAGCTGGAAGGTTTGTTTCTTGATTCAAGTACAGTAATGCGAATCCATTCTTTTTTTTTCGGTGACATTTTAATCTACTGCTGATGTGGTCTCACTGCAGTTTATGTAAAAATGTTTTTAAAAATGATTGCTGGAATTTAAAACGAACATGCCGTGCGGATATTTTGGATTCAAATCCCCATGAAATCCAAAATTAAAAATAATTTTTCGGCACTAATATCCGCAGGAATATTCAACTGTGAAGCTGGCGGTGTTTTTGGACTCCCACAGTTGCAGTGGCACCCGTACATCATGCAGCAATCAACAACCCCTCCAAAGAAAACAAAAAGACATTTCAACCCGCAATTTACCCCCTCCCCCCCCCCCTAACCCCGTAAATTCTCCTACGGAAATTGGGTTCACAGTTGCCAACTGTGGTATTACAAACGCGGTGGTGGTGTTGGCACCTCCATTTCGGAAAAGAAGACAAATACTGTACAAGAAAAAAAAAAGTTTTCAAAAAAAAAATATATATTCTGTATATATAAATTTGGTGGTGGTTGTGATGATGATGACGACGACGATGATGGGAACTATACACGCGTGAAACGGCGCCGCGGGGGTGCTGAGGGAACCGACACCCGATTCCACTTTTTCATGTTAACGTAAACAAGTGATGCGAGAGACGGAGCAGCAGGCAGCTTATATAGGACTGACTCGAGGAGGAGCAGCAACGGCGGCAGCAGCGGCGGCGGTGGCGGCGACGACGACGACGACGACGCCTGATGCGGCGGCGATGATCAGCATGACTATACAGTATATACAGTATATGTCCGTTATAATGACGAGAATTGCGAGAGAGAGAGGGGGGATATAAGTCTTTTCTTTTTTTTTATTCAAAAGAAGAGGGAGGGAGGGTGCAGAATGTTTCTGGCAAACGTCAGCTAATCCCTGCCATGTTTACGCCTGTTGTTCCGTTGTTTACGCGGCGGATGTGTCGTCCCCCCTTTTATAAGTTATGTAAAAACAAAATGGAAAAAATCGAGTCTTGTTCTTTCTTTCTTTCTTCCTGCTGCTGCTAAGAAGGAAGGAAAGAAGAAGAAGAAGCAGGAAGGTGCTGTGCTGCCTTGTTTATTCAGCCAGATGGAGTAGGTTCCCTTTCCAGCATATTATTGGTGTGTGAGTGTGACTTGGGGTTTCTTTCTTTCTTTCTTTATTTATTTATTTTCTTTCGTGTGGGTGCTGCTGAGGCCGGATGATCAATCGATGATGATGATGATCAGCAACAGCAATTTTAATGTGTATGAGTAAACGAAGGTCCCTTTTATCATCAAACCCTGTATCTCTGACAATATGCATATATGCAGTAAATTTCTCTCCGTTGTTTTCAGATAATTTTAATCTACAGTATAGTTCATCAAGCGTCTCTTCCTCTTGCTTAATACGTACATGGGGAGAGAATTGGAAAAGGGGGGGGGGGGAGGGGGAAGGAGGCAAGACATACTGTAGACTACAGTCGGAATATATAGTGGGAGGGAGGGAGGGAGGGAGAGAGGTCGTCCCTCCCTGGCACACGAGCAATGCAAATTTTTTTTTGGCGGTGTTGGCGGCAGTCGGTGGTGAGTCGCCTTGCGGGACGGACGCCCCTCTGTGCTCCGTCATGTATGTACAAGTCTGCTGATTTTTTATTATGATTATTAGAGTATAATAATAATTATTATTATTAGCCCTGCATGGGTGTATGTGCGCTTTTTTTCTTGTTTTCCTTGTTGTTGAGAAGATTAAACCATGAATTAAATCATTTTCAATTGTGCCAGGGACCTTGAAAAAGAATAATAATAACAATGAGAATCATGAAAAAAATTTAATTACAAAAAAGAGGAATCAATGAAAAAAATTCCAGTGCAGTAGTAGAGAAAGGTGACTGGCATAAATACATTTTTTCCATGCATTATTTTTTTCCATATACATGCAATGATATTTACATATGAAATAATCTGGAATATTGCTTATTTAGGGCACTAATATAAGGGTGATATAATGTTTTTGTGAATATATGCAGGTGATACCTTGCAATTTGACCCTAATCTGTTGCTATGGACTATTGTTGAATTGCAAGACACTTCCTAAAATTAAGAAATATGTGAGAACAAAAATGCAAAAATAAATTGGTCAAAGCATCAGGTCTAATTGCGAGTCAACCTCCTTACAAATTTGACTGCCAAATAGTGGGAATGGTCAAGTTGTGAGGTACCACCTGCATATATATTCATTTTTTATTTTTATTTTTTTTAATGCAATACTGTATTTCATTGTGATTCTGGTGTGCATTTTTTACATGTAATTTTTTGTGAGTGTGTGTTTCGCAGGTGTAATTATGCGCGTTTCTTTTTTATATTTCTTGAAACATATACACTTTTATACAAAATAACATCCGAGTGTCAATATTACTTGTATTAGAATCAGAACAAAGACGAACATTCAAAAATCTGGGTTTATCATATAAAGAAGGAAAGTGTGCATGCTTTGATTTTTTTTCTTCCAAAAACTATTTACATAGAAAGTGGAAAATTTTTTTCGATGGAAAAATTAGTGGTGTTTCCGCAGTAATTTAAAATCTTGCTCTGAAAAACGAAATATTTGCGAGACAAATATTTCTCAGGAACGGATATCAAGCTTGTTTTGCAAGGAAACCCATTGTAAATTTGCTTTCCGAGGTTTCAATTCGTTGATTAACGAGTGCTGATCCGCCCAACCAAAGTTAAATTTTTTGCTCGGCTTGAACTTTACTGTTTTTAATAATTTGGCAGTAGATAGTAAACTGCAATAATGCAGCAGCGTACGACTGTACTATATAGCCAACAATTCGGAATTGTCCTAAATAAATCCCCTCGTTTTATATCGTTGATCCCTTGATTGCCATTCTCTCGAAAATAATGCTCATCCCTTTATTAAATTTTCTGAAGTTGCACATTTTGAATCCAATATAGTTTTGACATTCACCGTCAGCACTAACTCATATTATTCTAGAACCCGCAATGTTTTCTCTCGGCGTCATTCTTTTTTTATTTTTTGCTGATTGACACGCTTTATTTCGAATGCTAATTGGTGCATATAGGTGACGAAAAATAAAAGGAGTTGTCCCGCGGGTGAGAAAGTGTCATGGCGGCGTCGTCGTCATGGACGCTGCTGATGCTGGTGACGCTCTGTGCAACGACGCTGCCATTTTGGCCCCTGGTCGACTCTGCTGCCGTGAGTGCCACAATAATATAACCGCAAGCAGCGACAAAAAAGCATTTAAAGTGAATCCTAAATCATCGTCTCATTATTTGAAATCTCAAGCATTATCTTTGTAGATTCCAGGAGGCAATACAGTATTTTAAATTTCAAAGTGACTTGATTAAATCGGGATGTTACGATATTTTATGCGTAACCATGATGCTGCAGATCGATGCAGGCGACATCTAGATACAAAAGTAGGTAAAAACTCGGCGTTTTAAACATCCGACGCTTGATGTCGACAGCTGGCATATGGAAAAATTGAAGTTCTCTCTCGGTACTTGCTTTGGATTCCTTGTTGATGTTGATCAAGGGATGATTTCCATCAATAACCCTCGTGTTTTTTTTCAATTATTATTTTTGTGTCTTTAAAAAATAAAAGCTGTAATGATATAGCTTAAGTCATATTCACGGTCTGTTTTGTTTTTATTGATTGCGCTTGTGCGTTTGAAACCTGGAATACATGCAGCACATAAATTACGTTTGTCTTTATTTATATTTTTGGCAGACGTGTCGTGGATGCAAGCCGCCGTGTCTGTGCGCAGGGAACCCTGGCCCACGAGGAGTGCCTGGCTGGCCCGGTCTGCCCGGCCCTCAGGGCGTACCCGGCGACATGGGGGTCGAGGGGTTGCAGGGCATGAGAGGACCCAGGGGTGACTTCGGCTCCTCTGGACTCGAGGGCGAGAAGGGCTACAGGGTCAGGGGTTCCATCTTTGTTGCCTAATTATTCTTAATACTATCGTGAAATGATCATCTATTTTTTGAATTTTTTTTTGTGGAACAAACCCGAAAATAAATTGCAACAATTTTTTTTCTCCTTGCAGGGAGAAACTGGAGTGCCTGGGTTCAAGGGAACGTCTGGCATACCTGTGAGTATATGAGTAGTTAGTATAGGAGTACAGTAGTGTAGTTTGAGTGCCCTTTAAATGGTTCCGAATCACTTGAAGAAATCATTCAAATCTAGAAAATTTTCCGCTCTTTTCTACATGGTGTAGTGTCAATAATAAGAAATTCCCCCCAAAAATATATTGAAGAATCGAATCATCGTGACTGAAGAATCTTTAAAGGCTCGTCATTTCTTGTGTAAATTTTCCATTGAATTCTTCAAGAGGATTCAAAGAATTTTTTTGTTTTGGTAAATGTTGGAAAATAGATTTTTCAGATTGCTTTGGTGCAAGTAATTCTGCTGATCTAAATTTTTAGTAGGAGATTTTGAAGTCTTCTAAAACGGTTTAATGTAGGAAAGTCATGAACAAAGAACAGACTCGAATAAAATCAATTTACTTTAATTTATTCATTTTACTCAAAGAAACCAAATTCCATTTTAATCTCATCAGGGTCAACCAGGGCTTGAGGGCCCCGTGGGTCCATCAGGGATCCCTGGCTGCAATGGCACGGATGGACAAAGAGGCAGGCCCGGGCCACCGGGGACAGAGGGGCCCAGAGGCAGACCAGGGGGACCTGGCCCACTCGGGCCAGTAGGTGACCCCGGAGACGGAGGAGTCAACACTGTGGGCTTCAAAGGGGACAGAGGCGACTCTGGGATTCAAGGCAGACCTGTGAGAGAAATACACATTTTGAAAATGAATGTATCACACTTGTAAATTTGAAAATCTGTTTTCTTTTTTATTCAGGGTGTTATTGGTTATCCTGGATTGCCTGGATTCAAAGGATTCGAGGGAGACCCAGGTCCAAGAGTATGAAACCATCTTTGCCGATAACAAAATGAATTGATCCTTATTTCAGATGTGTGTGCCCGTTTGTTTCATGAATTCTACAGGGACCCCTGGGACCAGTTGGCCCACCTGGCCTAAGAGGAGACCCGGGAGAAGGCAAAAGTGGGGACACAGGCCCTAGGGGCGACCCAGGTGACCCAGGGGAAAGAGGACCCCCTGGCCCAGTGCTGCCTTCAAAGATTCCTTCAACAATCACAGTCAGGAAAGGAAACAAGGGTATCAAGGGGTTGCCTGGGGACCTTGGGTCAGTTGGCCCACTTGGCCCAACTGGGAATTCTGGCAAGCCTGTGAGCATATACTGCTGTCTTATTGACTAACTAACATGAAATTATAAACATTCAAGTAAAATGGACAAGATACCGTATTTACTCAAGTACCACGCGCACCTTTTTTCTCAAATTTCAGAAGAAAAAAAGGGGTGTGCATCATAAGCAGGTACAAGATTTTCAAGAAGTTT
>CAJPEX010002185.1:31640-43113 GCA_905338405.1 Notodromas monacha
TTGTCCTAAATAAATCCCCTCGTTTTATATCGTTGATCCCTTGATTGCCATTCTCTCGAAAATAATGCTCATCCCTTTATTAAATTTTCTGAAGTTGCACATTTTGAATCCAATATAGTTTTGACATTCACCGTCAGCACTAACTCATATTATTCTAGAACCCGCAATGTTTTCTCTCGGCGTCATTCTTTTTTTATTTTTTGCTGATTGACACGCTTTATTTCGAATGCTAATTGGTGCATATAGGTGACGAAAAATAAAAGGAGTTGTCCCGCGGGTGAGAAAGTGTCATGGCGGCGTCGTCGTCATGGACGCTGCTGATGCTGGTGACGCTCTGTGCAACGACGCTGCCATTTTGGCCCCTGGTCGACTCTGCTGCCGTGAGTGCCACAATAATATAACCGCAAGCAGCGACAAAAAAGCATTTAAAGTGAATCCTAAATCATCGTCTCATTATTTGAAATCTCAAGCATTATCTTTGTAGATTCCAGGAGGCAATACAGTATTTTAAATTTCAAAGTGACTTCATTAAATCGGGATGATACGATATAGTATGCGTAACCATGATGCTGCAGATCGATGCAGGCGACATCTAGATACAAAAGTAGGTAAAAACTCGGCGTTTTAAACATCCGACGCTTGATGTCGACAGCTGGCATATGGAAGAATTGAAGTTCTCTCTCGGTACTTGCTTTGGATTCCTTGTTGATGTTGATCAAGGGATGATTTCCATCAATAACCCTCGTGTTTTTTTTCAATTGTTATTTTTGTGTCTTTAAAAAATAAAAGCTGTAATGATATAGCTTAAGTCATATTCACGGTCTGTTTTGTTTTTATTGATTGCGCTTGTGCGTTTGAAAACTGGGATACATGCAGCACATAAATTACGTTTGTCTTTTTTTTATATTTTTGGCAGACGTGTCGTGGATGCAAGCCGCCGTGTCTGTGCGCAGGGAACCCTGGCCCACGAGGAGTGCCTGGCTGGCCCGGTCTGCCCGGCCCTCAGGGCGTACCCGGCGACATGGGGGTCGAGGGGTTGCAGGGCATGAGAGGACCCAGGGGTGACTTCGGCTCCTCTGGACTCGAGGGCGAGAAGGGCTACAGGGTCAGGGGTTCCATCTTTGTTGCCTAATTATTCCTAATACTATCGTGAAATGATCATCTATTTTTTGAATTTTTTTTTGTGGAAAAAACCCGAAAATATATTTCAACAATTTTTTTTCTCCTTGCAGGGAGAAACTGGAGTGCCTGGGTTCAAGGGAACGTCTGGCATACCTGTGAGTATATGAGTAGTTAGTATAGGAGTACAGTAGTGTAGTTTGAGTGCCCTTTAAATGGTTCCGAATCACTTGAAGAAATCATTCAAATCTAGAAAATTTTCCGCTCTTTTCTACATGGTGTAGTGTCAATAATAAGAAATTCCCCCCAAAAATATATTGAAGAATCGAATCATCGTGACTGAAGAATCTTTAAAGGCTCGTCATTTCTTGTGTAAATTTTCCATTGAATTCTTCAATAAGAGGATTCAAAGAATTTTTTTGTTTTGGTAAATGTTGGAAAATAGATTTTTCAGATTGCTTTGGTGCAAGTAATTCTGCTGATCTAAATTTTTAGTAGGAGATTTTGAAGTCTTCTAAAACGGTTTAATGTAGGAAAGTCATGAACAAAGAACAGACTCGAATAAAATCAATTTACTTTAATTTATTCATTTTACTCAAAGAAACCAAATTCCATTTTAATCTCATCAGGGTCAACCAGGGCTTGAGGGCCCCGTGGGTCCATCAGGGATCCCTGGCTGCAATGGCACGGATGGACAAAGAGGCAGGCCCGGGCCACCGGGGACAGAGGGGCCCAGAGGCAGACCAGGGGGACCTGGCCCACTCGGGCCAGTAGGTGACCCCGGAGACGGAGGAGTCAACACTGTGGGCTTCAAAGGGGACAGAGGCGACTCTGGGATTCAAGGCAGACCTGTGAGAGAAATACACATTTTGAATATGAATCATTATTTGTAAATTTGAAGCTGTTTTCTTTTTTTTCAGGGTGTTATTGGTTATCCTGGATTGCCTGGATTCAAAGGATTCGAGGGGGACCCAGGTCCAAGAGTATGAAACAACCTTTGCCAATAACAAAATGAATTGATCCTTATTTCAGATGTGTGTGCCCGTTTGTTTCATGAATTCTACAGGGACCCCTGGGACCAGTTGGCCCACCTGGCCTAAGAGGAGACCCCGGAGAAGGCAAAAGTGGGGACACAGGCCCCAGGGGCGACCCAGGTGACCCAGGGGAAAGAGGACCCCCTGGCCCAGTGCTGCCTTCAAAGATTCCTTCAACAATCACAGTCAGGAAAGGAAACAAGGGTATCAAGGGGTTGCCTGGGGACCTTGGGTCAGTTGGCCCACTTGGCCCAACTGGGAATTCTGGCAAGCCTGTGAGTATATACTGCTGTCTTATTGACTAACTAACATGAAATTATAAACATTCAAGTAAAATGGACAAGATACCGTATTTACTCAAGTACCACGCGCACCTTTTTTCTCAAATTTCAGAAGAAAAAAAGGGGTGTGCATCATAAGCAGGTACAAGATTTTCAAGAAGTTTTAGGAAGTTATGTATGCATTATACTTGATTATAATGGACAAATTTTGGAATGAATATAACAAGAAAAAATTTTTGTGTTGAAAAAGTTGAAAATTGATCCAATTTTTGTTCCATTCACGCCAAAAGTCAAATTTTTTGTTTTAATTTTTGAAATTTTATTGTTTTAGATTCACTAAAAATTGGGGTGCACGTCTTACTTAGGGATAAGATTTTTGCAACATTTTCAACTGAAAAACCCCTGTGCATGCCTTACTGGAGGGCAAGTGGTACTTGAGTAAATATGGTATACAGTTCATGACAGTCTTTGTTAGTCAAACAACAAATAAAATTATAACATCCTGAAAGGAAGTCTTGCTAAATGCATGCAAGTCTTCCAGAGAAGAAAAAACTGTGATAGACCCTAGATTAATTCTGAGAAACATCCAAGAGTGTAGGTAATATTTATACCTTCAAGGAAGCAAGACCACCCAAGATTCCTGAAGCAATCATAAGTTCTGCAGGACTCAAGAAAAAACGCATTAACAGATTATAATATATGTGACACAATTATACACAGGGTGACATTCTGCATGAAATCCTTATTTCAGAGGAGTGGCAATGCAAAAAACCATCATTCACTATCAGAAGAGAGAGATATATATACTCAGTACATATATATCTAAGGAATATTTCCCGTTCTTAACATGGGGTGACGTGAGAAGCAAAAAATCAAAACAAGGAAACAGCTGCATGGGACAAAACCTTGTCCTTTTACTTCAAGATAAAAATTAATCTAGAAAGAGAGGTCCTTGAAACAAACTGTAAATATTTACAGGATAACAGGATACAGTACTTGATTTTATTCCTTTATTTAAAAAAAAAAGTACCATCAAAATGTTGTGTCAATAGCAATAACGCTGTTGTCCATCCCTTTGTTCTTTTTTTTAGGGTCCAGCAGGGGCTCGTGGGTTGCAGGGCGAGAAGGGGATCCCAGGCAGTGATGGCCCCAGAGGCAAACTGGGCAAAGACGGGCCACCTGGCCCCATGGGTGAAAAGGGCCAGAAGGGAGCCCCGGGATTCGCAGGTCGAGATGGCAGAACGGGCATCAAGGGGGAACCTGGGGAGCCCGGCTGGCCCGGACGTCCTGGCCCTCAGGGCACCATGGGCCAGCCCGGAGAATACGACCCAACCTTGACCGAACTCATTCCGGGCTCTCAGGGTCCACAGGGTCCTGATGGCTTCGAGGGACTCAGAGGGGCACCAGGGTTGGATGGGTTCCCTGGAGGCATGGGTCCTCCTGGCTCACCGGGCTTCCCTGGCCCAGTTGGCCCGCCGGGCAGCCCGGGATTCCCTGGCTCATCTGAAAAGGGAGAAAGTGGAGACAGAGGTGAGATCCAGCAAAGTTCCCTTGTACAACTGTAGCTAAAAAAAAATTGGTTAAGAAAGTGAAATGACTTTTTGACAACATTTTTTAAATTTAACTTTTTTTATGAACAGGATACCCAGGGCCATCAGGTCCTCTTGGCCCACCTGGCCTGTCTGGACTCATAGGATATGTTGGACCCAAGGGCATGAGGGGATTGACAATTTTCGGTGAGTATAGATACTGTGTTTGGATCCCAATATTTTGAAAATTTGATTTCCATCAAACATATTTTTTCAAGAGAGCACACACACTCACTTTTAGAGGCTAATATGCAATGCGTTGCTGAAAATTGACAAAGAGGCATTCGAATTAAATGCTTATGAGTCATTTCTCAATGCGTTTTCTTGAATGGGTGATTTTTTGCATGGTGAGCAATAGTTCCTGAATTAATGATTAAAATAAATTAGAAATTGCCAGAAAGATGTTTCATGGCCAGTCCAGCAAGTGTGATTATTGTACTTTATTTGATCTTGTTGATTGTATTTGGGAAATAAAGCTCTTTTATATATATATGAACCCTTTTTTGGAGCACAATTTATGAGGAGAATGCGATATGCTGGCCAGAACTCAAAGTTGTGCTGGAGAACCAATAAATCATAAGCAGAACAGAAGGAGGTCTTGGCATGCATGTATTACTCGAAAAAAATCTATATTATCTTATTATGGCACATGATTACTGTATTTTGTTTTTCACCAGGGCCAAAGGGTTTGGATGGACGCCCAGGCAGGGATGGAAATGACGGCTTTCCTGGTCCCAGAGGATTCCCAGGAGACGTTGGTGTGTTTCTTTTGTTGGTTTCATTGAATGATGGATTCCTTTTTTGTTTTGTTGATCGGCATTTGATTATCAATTTTTTTATTAATTTTAATTTTTCTGTTTCGCCCGCAGGTGAGGTTGGAGAAGCAGGACCGAGTCAGCAGTCGATCCAAGGGCCACCGGGACAGAGTGGCCTGAGAGGCAGCCCTGGCCCAGTGGGCGACAGAGGCCAGGATGGGACAGATGGGTTCCCTGGGCCCAAGGGGGCCACGGGGAACGACTGCGACTTTTGCCCTGATGGTCAGCAGCTATTTATAGACTTTAAAAATCATCCAAACAAAACAACAACAAAAACAATACAGCACCAAACTTAATACAGTAATATTTTTTACAAATTTTTAAATTATTTCTTCTGCCAAATAACTAATTTCTATCACCTGGTAATTTTAAACCAATTATTCCTTCTCCGAAAAAAAGAGAATAATGTTCAAAGAAATTATTTGACTACATTAAAATATCGATAAGAAATAGGTTAGAGTGGAAAAAAAGCTCAAAAGAAGGAAAGAAAAAAGAGAAATTATTCAGATGCAATTATTCCTCATTGATTAAAACTTTTTTTTTTCGTTTTTTATTCCTGACAAAAGGTGAAGTGGGACAAAAAGGCAGCCCGGGAGAATCGGGTTTGCCAGGATACCCGGGCCCGCCAGGGTTCTCCGGCTACCCGGGCCAAGCGGGTCGTCCAGGCCTCCCTGGGAGACCCGGGTTGCCGGGTTTCGACGGGATCCCGGGGATCCCAGGTGCAGCTGGGTTAGCTGGCCCAGAGGGGGAACCCGGAGACCGTGGGGACGTCGTCTTCCTCAATGACGATGGGTCTTCGCTGGTTGGGCCACCCGGGTTTTCCGGAGACCCCGGCGACCCCGGGTTGCTCATGGGTCTGCCTGGCACCCGTGGGCCAGAGGGTAAACCCGGGAGGGATGGGATCCCGGGGTCCCCGGGTTTCAAGGGCGATGCTGGGGAAGCTGGACTTCCTGGGCCACCAGGTATTAACAGTAGATATTGTACTGTACATATACGTACAGTATATTAAAACAGATGGACTCTCTCTCTTTATACAACTCAGAAAATCTCTCTGTTCATAAAACCAATTTTTTTCTTTTCCCTACAACGAATCATTTCTATTTTTTTTAATTTCATTGTAGAGAGTTCATCTGTATTTATACTGTGTTCACCACTTGTTTTTTTTATACTTGAAACTAAAAAAATGAATACAGCACAAGTCCTGATTGAGTTAAACATCATCAAGTTGAAAGTTTTAAAAATCAAAATAATCCCCAAATATGCGACATTCTTTTCAGGCCCTGCCTGAATTTTCTTATTAAGAACAATGTATTATCTCTACTTGAAACCCAAATTTTATTCTTTGGAAAAAAATGAGGAATTACAGATTGAAGTTCATCAGTTATAATAACAGCTCTCTTTAAAGGCAAAAAAACATGTCGCTTCCCGCATTTAAAAATTATGTAGGTGATCATTTATTTATTATAAATTCGTTGCTTTTCCTCTAGGATAATTGTATATTTTTTATTCAAGTTTTACTGACAAAACTTTAAATAAAATTTAAAGATGAAGGCAGAGTCCTGCATTATTATTTACTGATACTGTGCCATATTTCCGGGATGCGGGAAACCCAAGAATTTTCTCAAATATTGACTGCTATAGATGCATTTACTATATACGTATTTCTGCAAACAGTATTTAATTGAATTTTGCTGGAATAATATGCAGGTTTGGTTGGGATGGCCGGCACACCGGGTTTCAGGGGCCAGGATGCCCCCTCGGACCCGTTCACCCTGCAGCAATACAAGGGTCAACCCGGTGACGACGGGTTGCGTGGGTTGCGAGGTTTGCCGGGTTCAGCAGGCGAGAAGGGCGAACCCGGGGACAAGCTGGACTTTGTTATTCACAGCGGCGACTATGGAGACCCCGGAAATCCGGGTCCCATGGGTGAGAGACCCAAAATAATTAGTCCTCCTCTGTCAATTTCCGCATATTTTCTTACACTCTTTGTTAAAAATAAATTCAAAGTAATCATCATCTGAAGAATGATTCAGGAGAGAAGTTGAAAGACTGCATTTCTTTCTTTCTTTTTTGAAAGAAAAAGGTTGCAGATAAATATTGGGATTCTTATAGGATAATAAAGTCAATCTGATTTTGAAGCAAATTGCATGATTGCAATGCTTTTTGCAGGATTCACGGGATGTAAATAATGTTTATCGCAGTTTAATTTCTGCCAGGCGCTTTAAAAAATTCAATTTGTTTTGAGTAACAACAATTTTTTTTCATTTTATCGAAAATATATCGAGTCTTCGCATTGTTTATAGAACAATAAAAGGTCAATAAATTGCAGAAGAGGAATGAATATCGACGCTTTAAAATATTCTATGGTCAGTCTTGAATGATAGCTGAGTTTGATTTGACTACTGCAATATGCTTGGCATTTCAAGAGCTTCTGAAGTATTCTTTATTTTTTTTTAATTTTCTTATGGAAGTATTGTAGTTATTGAATGTTCACATTTATTCAGATGCAAGAATATAATATCTAAAGATGCGTATGCTTTTTCTTGTTTTCTTTCTTTTTTCTTCACAGGGTATCTTGGCCAGAAAGGCGCACCTGGGGATGCAGGGGAAGTCGGGTACCCCGGGATGAAAGGAGAGACTGGGATCTCTGGGATCTCTTTCCCAGGACCCAAGGGTCTCAAGGGTTACAGAGGGATCCCTGGAAATCCTGGGTTCAATGGACCAAAGGGACCTAAGGGTGTTGATGGGCCAGATGGATCCCTGGTGAAATAAAAAAAATTGATTTTAATGAATTTAATTGTGTAATTACAATTTTTTTTAATACAGGGGATTGATGGTCCAAAGGGAGATTACGGGGATCCTGGATATGCGTACTTGCCGGGACCCATGGGCATTTCTGGGTTAGATGGAGACAAGGGACATGTGGGGCTACCTGGGCCACCTGGCTGGCCCGGCATTGCAGGCATTGCTGGCCCAACGGGATCCAAGGGATCCAAGGGTGCCCCTGGGCTTGCTGGTGAATCCGGCATCAAGGTGATGTCATTTTTTCTGTCCTTGAATGCGTTTTTTTTATTAAATTTAATTGGCACACTGTTCCATTATTTATTTTATTTTTTATACTCACGAAAAGGGCATATTTTTTAAATACGCGCATGACAAATTAAAATTATTGCTTTTTTGCTGGATTTCAAATTACCAGAAGCATTAAAAATTTATATGACACATGATTTTGATTTTATGATGCACTTCCAAGAACTTTTAAAATTAAATTTGCAACATGCTAGATAATTTACAGTAATATATACAGTATACAGTATTCATTTTGAGTCTTCAGCAAAAGTCAGAAAAGCGCTACTTTTTCATGTATTTTCAAGTCTGAATATTTTTACACCAGTCAAGTGTATAACTTCATTGTCAAAATACATATTTTTTTCAAGTCAGTGAGGAATGAAAAATAAGATTTCAGTTTTAATTTTTCCTTGTGCAGGTTTGCCTCTGAATAAGATGCACGACAAATACTTTTCTTTTGAGATATTTGGATCACCGTGTATAGGAAATTATTTTTGAATTCATTTTAAAACAATTATAGTGACAGTTGGCAAGAAACATTTCTTAAATGTTTTAAACGTCTTTTCTTTTCATTCACCCTCCGCGCCGATCGTATATTCCTATATATGCACGACAGGGATTGAAAGGAGACGAGGGCCCAGTTCGTCCGGGTCCACCTGGCCCACCTGGCCCGCCTGGCCCCACGGGTTATCCCGGGATATTCGGAGACTACGGATTCGTGGGATTACCGGGTGTGTTTGGCAGGAAGGGCATGAAGGGGTTGTTGGGAGACTTTGGACCGCCGGGTTCCCGAGGCATGGATGGACACCCGGGTTCCATGGGCATCCCAGGCATGTTTGGCAGACAGGGTTACATCGGCAAGAAGGGCGACCGCGGAGACTTTGGTTTGGCAGGACTGCCAGGTACGGTATTTGGATAAATACAGATTTCATTTTCAATCTTTCCTTTGGTTTCTATCTTCATCCCGTCTTTCTTTAATAATTATTTTTTTACTGGAGTGTTGTTATTACTGTACTCCTTTTTTTTATTATGAAGGCAACTATATTTTCTAGAAAGGGTTTTTGGCAAATGGTGGACAGACACCTACTGTGAGCCTCATGAAACTATGCTGAATATTATAGAGATCTTTTGAAAATTTACAATTTTTTAAGCAATCAACTTGAGAATAATTCAGGAATAATTGTTGCCTTCATGGGTTAAAGTACTTTTGAATGTTTCACTCTTCTTGATATAAATTCATGATTGTTTTATTGGGTTTATTTTTTTTGAATTATGACAGGAGGGGAAGGGTTGCCAGGTCCTAGAGGTCACCCTGGGTTGCTGGGGATCAAGGGCAGCATGGGGCAACCTGGTTTACCAGGCACACCAGGAATCCCTGGGGGTCCCGGCTTTGAGGCAAGTACAGTATACTGTACACTGTTGTGTACAGTACAATACTGTATACCTTTTCTCTTAAACCCTGCTATGAGACTCATTGGTCATAAATGTATGATACAGTAGTTACATTTCAAGGTTTGTCAAAAACTCATCAAAATTTACAGGATTTTAAGATTACTGTATAGTATAATTGCTGTGAATCCCAGAAATTATTCTGCCTTTTAGTATCATGTTTGGGTTTCTTGGCATTTTAAACAAAATTTTAAACTAATTTTTCAGCATACTAATGATGAGAACGCAAGAAAAACACACAAGTAGCAGTGAATGAGATGATAGCATTTATGTTGCAGAGTGCTATCTTTTTTCCCAATAGAGGTCTTATGACAGGTAACCAGCAATTCAACCCTAATCTATCAGTGCTTGACTGGTGTCAAATTGCAAATAAAGCAATCAAATTTTGAGAAACTGTGCAACATTAAGAGCCAACAGCAAAAAACACTGGAAAAGGGGCTGAAGGAGACCAAATTTCAAGTCAACCTCCCGGCAAATATGACAGTAAATTGCAGGAGTTCAAATTGCAAGGTACCACCTGTATTCCATCAGTATCAATATCAATTCAATTTTTTCAACTGAAATGCTTTGGAAAAAAAATAAGCTTGGATCAAATTATTTTCTGGTGCAGGAAACTGCCCAGCAGGGCATGATGTTGGTAGGGAGCGACACCTAATACACCTTTTGTGTCAGTGCGTGATAACTGTTACAAGTAAATGCAGAGATGTCACTCTCACGTGTTCATAATTGACCTATAAATAATGTCGGGCTCGTATTACAAGTATAGTACAGTACTCCATTTAAAAATGCAGGGCATGCCAGGAGATGAGGGGCCGAAAGGAATGCTTGGAGATGCAGGAGAAGACGCAGTTTACGCTTATCGTGGAGACAGAGGAGACGTCGGACCCAAGGGAAGCATGGGAGACACCGGGTTCGAGGGGTTCCCTGGCCAAAAGGGAAGCTTGGGACAACCAGGGGAAGTCATCTTTGGACTTGTAGGATTGCCAGGTGCCCCCGGAGACATTGGACCCCCTGGCAACCCAGGGTTCAACGGATTCAAGGTTGAATACATACATATATTCAATGCTAAATATACCAGAATTGTCCCAGTGCTGGGACGCGGCCTCTAATATTTTTAAAGTAGGTGTGCTGCTTGTAAAAAAAACAACAACAAAACAGTTTCACATCCATCATGTTGGAAGTCTCTGGCATTTTTTTTAAACCCTTGTGCAGCAAAGTTGGGATAATTTTGCAAATTGTTTTGCCCATGACCCCTGACAATTTAAAAAAACATTGATTTTTGCACCAAGACCTACATTGAAAAAAATTCCAATATTTTTTCATAATCCTGCAGATGAAGAATTTGTTTCAAACATGAATGAAAAATTCCTTGCTGATGGGTGGCTTTTTTCAGGGATTCCTTGCACAGGATTAGTATTACAGATTTTGGAACACAAAAGGATTCACCCTTCCCAGATTTTTCCCAACTTAGGCCTTCCCAACCTCTGCACATTACAGTGACCTTCAGGCAAACTAAAATTAGCCCCCCCCCCCCCAAATCATGCCTTTGCTGCAGGATGGCCAGGAACCCTCTGACATCTAAAGTTTAACAATGCTTTTTCAAATATGTACTGCATGATGATGAGTGAAATTTTCCCAGTTGCAGCCAGAGTTATTTGCCCATGATACAGGGTGTTAAAACTGTGTCAGGTGAGCTAAAAAAAAAGGAAAATTTCTTCATGATTTACACATTGTCTTTTCTGCATTCTTGATGATGGTTGAAACAAAAACCATTTTCACATTTTCAGCCAGGCTGAAAAATTTAGCACCCTATGGCACACAGGTGAGAACTCTGCAAACTTGAAAATAATTGAAACACTTTTTCAAAAATCCCAGAACTTTTTTTACATTGTGGGGGCCTAATACATGATTTTTTTTTCTACAATCACACAAACTCTGAAGATATCAGAGGTCGTTTCCAACTGGGACAACCCTAATATTTATATATAGGATTGGTTAACACCATTTTGTTATTGACAGGGAATGTCTGGTGACCCTGGTCTTTATGGTTTGGCTGGCCCACCTGGAGAAATCGGTAGAGATGGGGAACCAGGACCACCTGGGGTTCCAGGACTGGA
>CAJPEX010002186.1:0-43109 GCA_905338405.1 Notodromas monacha
TGGTTGACCCACCCGACATGGACACGGACAAAGCACGCTTCCCGGAATTCTCCACGGCATTCAGGGCTTCTTCAAATTTGCTGTGAATAAAATAAAGAAAAAGATTCTTTGATACATTTCAGTTTTCTGCTAATGCATTTCCCCGAGTAAAAAAATGGTAAGTTGAGCATTATAACATTTTGAGTCAAGTATTTCGGGTGGGTCAACCAAAAGAATCTTGACTCGAAATGTTCTCAACTTACCATTTTTTACTCGTGGAAATGCAGTAGCGGAAAACTACCACAAAATACGCGAAGATTGACAGGAACGAAGTTTCCCTCTAGTAACTAGACCATAAGTAATTCCTTGAGAATACGCTAGAAACGTTTCTTAAGAAGAAATTTCGCCGTTGAAATTCTAAACCCATCTTGAAGCCTTTCCAACCCCCTTTTCCAGGGTTTATTCCCACTTTCTCGTGGATTACACATATTTTTGGCGCTCCGATTTCTTCCAAATGCTTGCCTACATTTAAATCTGCCATGAAAAATATTGTCAGTACAGTGCTTACCATCGATCGAGTAGCCAATCGATATGATCATCAGCATCCCTCGGTTTAGCAACAATCACATCCTTCGGACTAACGATGAAAAACAGGCCCTCGTCGATTAAGCAGTCTGGAAAAATCAACAAAAGATTAAAAATTAATTTTCAAATTCATCTCTAACAATTTTTTTTAGAAATTAACAACTCAAAAACTGATTTGAACATTCGCAATACTGTATTATATAGTATTGAAGCTCTTCCGAATTTTAAGTCGCAGCAGTCTATAAAGCATCCCAACAAAATAAAAAAAATGCTGCTGATTTTAGGAAGAAACTTAATTTTAGTTTCGCTCACATAAATCATAAGCGAACAGATGATGGTCAACGGGCCAAAAAATTTGGCAAAACTGTTGTAATTTCCAATTAAATACCTCATTTACGTATGTTTTCGTAATGAACTCCAATTATGGCGGTTGATGAATTAATGTACTAACCCATATGATAATCGTTGATTTTATAATCCGCGTAATTTCGAACGCTGAGTAAATCAGTGACGATTTCTGTGTAATCGTGAACACGGGGCTCGATGATGGTCAGCATCAACTTCTGCCCACGGGCTGGGATGCAGGTACTATTCTGGCTCACTTTCCCGGTGGGATCCACGACGACACCTTCTTCTTTGGCCATCGCCATGAGAACCAGATGAGATCCAAGATCCCCACCCCTGCTCAGCCCACCACCAGGATCCACCAACGGAGCGATTCCGCAAATGAAGAAATCCGTCGTGAACATGCTGACTGCGGAAAACATCGATAGTGGACCACGTTACTCGCAAACCGAGAAAAATTGACGGATAATATTCGAGTATGTATTCATAAGGCGTACGGCTTATTTTCGCGTGAATGCAATAAAGGCTCTGTAAATACTGTAGGCGACGCTTGCATTTAACTCAATTCTGCCAGGTCGACGTTGATCGTTTTTGTTACGCTGATTTCATTCAGCTCAGGCTGAAAGATTGATTCTGATTTCTGAAAGATCAAAGATCCTCGCGACAACTTCATGACATTCCGAAAAGCAAAGTCGGGCATTGAAGCCAAAACCGTAGTACAGTTAGACTCTCTACAACGAAATTCAGAGGGGGAAAAAATGATAATTCGTCGTAGAGACCCCTTAGACAAAAATAAAATCGTCATACAGAAAAATCGTTGTCGAGTAGGGTAATTCGTTTTTCCTCTCATAGTTTTCGCTAAGCGTGGATTCCCTTGAAAGGTAACGAGCACCAACGTTCTACAGATTTCATGAACTGCGATACAGTATTAACAAAATTCACTTCGAGACTCGCGTTTCACAAAACACCACTCGGGTGACAGCTTTCTTTCCATTTCGAAACTCCATTAGGCATAATATTTGATAATATTTAATAAAAACGTGCAAGACAATCAAGAGCTCACCAATTTCGACGAGGTGCTGCGGCGCATCGCGATAAGCCTGCGGTGGTTCCCTATTTCGACGAATAACGCAGATTTTGACAGTATCAGCCCACCCAATCAACAACGTTTTGCCATCTTGCCAACATAAATGACATCGCAGAAGCTCCGGTCTGTATTTTGCGTCATGATCCCGCTTGATCAAGCTTATTGTTTTCCTTTCATTCAAATCCGCAACTCGAACGCCCTACAAAAAATTGCGGATCTTAATTACACAAAACCAGAGGAAAATTCTGTAGAAGTGATCATACTGCATCAGTTGCCCAAGCCACGAAATTTTCCCGATTCCATTTGATGGTTCGAACAAGCCCATCCGCGGAATGAAGCACGCTTTGTTTCTGCAGGTTCAAGAAGGTTTTCTCGTGTAAGATCAATTGGTGGTCACCTGAAAAGAAAAGATGCATACAGGATAAGACATAGTTCAAACAGGATACTATAATATACGCGACATACGTGGTCTCGACCCGCGTTAATTAACATGCTATAAATACTGTACTGTATTGTATTAAAAAACATATTCAGCTGCGAAAATGTGATTTAAATTCGGGTATCATTCAATCCCACGAAGATTCGCGGAACAATCGGAGACCCAAATTTTTTTTCGGATTTCCTCGTGCGTTTGTTACAGGTTATTAACGAAATAGAGTACAGTATTACGTAACGTAGCATATGCATTGCAACATGTGAAGCTGCCGCGGATATTTTGAAACTACGAAATATTATCAATGATACTTTCAGGAATACGCAAAGAATTGAACGAGGAGTCTCTTTCTGAAATCTTTATTGACAAGCGTACCTGTAAGGAATTTCCTCCCGGACCGTGATTTGTAGTAATTTGGATCAAGCGCAACTGATTTCACTGGATGATCAAAGCTCAAGTTGTGAGTATTGTCCGCACTGTAGAGCCCGTGAACAACAACCTAAAAAAAAATGTAAATCAGAAATTTTCAATGGAGAAGCATTGAACTTCTGCATGAAACGCTAATGACTGCAATCCTCGCAGAAAATTTGAATAAAGAAAATGATGAAATATGGCTTTGTCGCCAAAAATTGGTAGAGAACTCGAGGAAAAGGAATCGCTTTTGTGCGATGATCATTTTACGTACTCGACCATCATCACTACAGGAAGCCAAGTAATCTCCTTCGGAATCCAAGGAAATGTGGTTAACTGACACGGCATGAGCCTGTAGTTCATGTCCTCGAGCTGCATTTCCGAGGTGATCCAACACGTGAATCATGCCCCAGTGGCTTCCAAGAACAAGAAACTGTGAAAGGAATATTTATTTTAAAAGATAAAATACGAAGGAATAGCAATTGCACATGACCAATGAAAACTAAGAAAAAAAGGCGAATGCGTAGCATAGACAAATTTATATTCTGAGGATTGCTTCACATTAACCAATGATAAATGAACTGCAGCGGCTTTCCTGATCTTCTCGGCGATTCAAGCAAGGGTACATTATTTACACAACGGCAGCGAGACTTTCATTCTGATTAAAAAAAAATAACATAAAGCTCGATGAAAAACACGCGTAATCACCCTGCTATTGACGGCGATGCATGATGCGGAATCTTTCATGAAGATTTTCCGCAAATCGTTCCCCAAACGCTCATATTTCAGTTTCGGTTCGGAATCGTCATCCTCTTCGTCAACAGATGAAAATGAGTTCTCTTCAGCTCCAGGAAGATCAACAGCATCATCACTCCAGACTTCACTTCCGTCGATATTCCCTGAATTCTCCAGGACTGAAGGCAAAGGATTCTCAATCGGTACTTCCATTCTCTTTTTGAACGCGTCAGTCGTACCACACACAATTCTGAAGGAAATGAATAGCAACGATGAACACAATCATAGATTCAAATGCTTTTCTAAGATGATCGAAAATACATCCTTGATTTCGTTTCTTCTATTGAGTTTTTATTCCGACACAATTATGGGACTCTGCGGGAATCAAAAGATATTTCTCTAAAATGAGTTCATGGCTGAACGACTATATGAGTTCGTTCCACAATGAAAATTTCTTCAGCAGGCGCGGGTTCTCGAGGAATTGAAATCAAATCCAGACCACTTCCTATACTCCAAAAGGTCATAGACATGAATTCAGCTTTTTGCATCACAGGAAGTCATAAAAATTCGGTGGTGTAGTCTCTCGCCAGCGCAGAAATTCACACCTGCAAAACTCCACGCCGCTGCACCCCCCATCCCTATTCTCATAACTCTCTCCTTTGTGTACATACAATAGTGATTGCCACTTGCCAGAGCTCCTGGGATAGAGAACAGTAGCAGTGAAACATGGCGGCGCCTTGTGCAGGGTCAATTCAGTGAATATTGACCCTGCAACTTCCTGGAATGGGAAGGTCTGGATCCTTCTTCTTCTTCATGGACACAATGTGTGTAATTTCCATGAGTGGACTTCTTGCCGGAGCTCACATATGAGCTGCCGAATTTACGCTGCTCCCCCTTCCCCCTGCCTCACTCCCCATGCAGCTGCAGTCCCTCTCTTGTGCGCATGCTTCAGCAACTTCAGAAAGTGGAGCCTGGCTGTTTTGGGAAGAAATGGTGTAGGACTCACACTGCACTCATTGCTCTATTAAAACTTTCAATGGAATGCATGCTGAAGATTATTTTTAGACTTCTCTATTGTCCAGTATAGTATGCATTAGTTTGTTTAAACAATATACAATTTGTGTTATGTTTCCTTAGTTGACTTGGTAGTAATGAAATGTGATAAATCTGGGCATTTAAAAAATAGGAAATTTGCAATTAGGGAATAATTGTTAATGTAGAAGGGCTTAAATGCCAGAAGTTAGGGATTCTCTGAGTGTAGTGTACAGTACCTTACTACTCTGAGTGCTACAGTACCTTGTTGGATTCATCCATTCATATACAAGTGTTCAAAATGACTTCATGTTAATTCAGCATGCTAGTGTCCTCTATACTAAAATGAGTAGAATTTTCCCCTCTGGATGTGTTCTGGTGATTTTTGCTGTGTAGGTGGGCTGGCTTCCTGTCTTCTCAACACAGTAAACACTTACTTATGTGCTTAATCCTTTTGCAGTTTTTACAGTAATCATGGTGCTTGACACTTTTACACTGCATTTTGTGTGGTTTGGTCTGTTTTGGAATACCATTTACCATTATGGTATTATTTACCATAATACCATTTTTTAAACTGTATGAGTGGGATATAAATATAATTAGGAATGGTCAAACTGTGAAAGTCATATCATTAAGTACTTACATTTTAGCATCTGACAATAAAATTCCATGTTCTGTTTGTGCACCCTCTTCAGAAACTGCCTGGGGAAAATGCAAGTTGCATCCAATAGCCCTAAAGCTGGAGCCAACATTTTTCTCCAGTGTTTAAGTCACTTTTCACTCAACCTCTATAGCATTTATTCATCTGGTACAAAAATGTGTAAAAACTAATTTGGCATCTGAAAATGACATTCTACTGCCCTATATATATTTTTTGTTGAAGCCAGCAGCAATGTGTTCATATTTCTTTTGTGTCTCACATTAATTTTTTAAAACCTTGATTGGTTATTTGGTATCATTTTCTTTGTTTTTTTGAGAAAGAAAGCAATTTTCAATGTTCAAAGAGTTAAAAAAATGCATATGGTGCCAAAATTCATGGAAAGCTGCCACCTGTTTCAAGAAATCACAAAAACAGAACCTGGGTGGTCAGGGATTTTTTTTATTCTGCTTCCTATAAATTTACAAAACATATGTTATTTGGTATCATTTTGTTTGGCTGTTAGAGAGGGAAAGCAATTTTTAAAAATTGAAGAGTTTCAAAATTTTGTATTGCGCCAAATCTCATGTAAAGCTTCCACCCATTCCAAGAAATTACAAAAGAATTAAGCTGGTCAGTTTGGGTGGCGCACCAACCCAACGACAAAGGGGATTAAATGGCTTACCATTTGGGATGGAATGAGCTTGGGTTCCATCTTCAGTATGGGGTCAACCAGCAGGGTAATGTCAAAATGTGAATGTGAATGCAATGTGAATGGGAAAAACAGAGACATCATCAGCCAAAAAATATTTTGCAAGAAGTCTACTTCTGAAGAGGTTCACTCATGCTGCTAAACAACTTGAAATACTGCATATTCTGCAAGATTCACAGGGAAAAATCTTTGCTGAGGAGGTTGCTACTGTACAGGGAATAAGAAGATGCAAGATTATAGAGCAGACTGGCTCCAACTTATGGCTGGCACCATGACAGCAAGATTGAGATATATCAAAATTGGGAAGCTTTCCTCATTTTGGTATAGAGGACGCTAGTATGCTGACTGAAGAAGAACATCAAGCTGGTCTCTAGATGAACACTTGTATATAGGATGTGGTACATATACAGGATTTATTCCATTTCATAAATACTGTACTGTACCAATACTGTTATTTTGAAAAAGTCATCACTGGAAAACAGGGAATCAATCAATGAAGCAATATTAGTAATTATGAACTCAAATTATGCATGGTGTGAACTCAATATAAATCATGAATATTTCACATCAAACAAATGATATTTGGAAAACTTCATAAGGTATGCATTTATATCATACAAATTTCTAGTTTGAATTGTTAGAAACAATTTTGAATGTCCATAGGTAGGGCAGCATTGAGAATGAATGCAAGTAAATACAATATAAGAACCCTTTAGTAGCAAATTTAATTCAGACAATTTCTCATTGCATGTACTCAACTTTTATAATCAGAGTAATGAAAAGAGAACCTTCAGTAAAGCCATAAGGTTTATAAAAATGAATATTAATTATATTTGTTGATAGTACTTCTCCTACTACACTGTTTATACCTATTCAAACAGGCCTTCTGAAGTCTCTCATGATTTTTCTTCAAAGAGAGAGTGATGGGTTCAGGGAGTGAGGCAGGGCAAAGGGGGAGCAGCGTAAATTCGGCAGCTCACATGTGAGCTCCGGCGAGAAGTCCGTCCACCGTAATTTCTGAGATCAGGGTTGGATTTTTAAAATTATGGGGATAGAGGGTTGTTTGAAAGACCTGATGTCAGATGCTATATATGCTTCATAGTACTTGTACTCTCCGAACATTAAAACCATCAGATTTTCCTTAGTGTCTTCATTCACAATGTGGATGTGATTTGTTGGGTGGATTGAGAAGAGCCATGTTTTTTTTTTGTGGCAGTGTTGTTATGTAGGGATTTTTCGCTTTTTGGAGTCCAAAATGGGAACTCCTGTAGTATTTTCTACTTGGATTTCAAACAAGCCTGGAAATGTTAATGTGAAGTGACAGACCATGTGCTAATATGCATGTCAATTGTTTCATATCTCTTTCAGATCCCAATGCTCCCATATCTTTAAGATCTGCGTGTTTTGACAGTGATGGTGAATGATCTGCAAGAGTCTGGTGAATTACTTCGCATGCTGTGGTGTGTTACCTACTGCTTTTTCAGAGTTACTTCAGTATCATTCAGCTACCAGAAGAATCAGCTCTTGCAAGCGTGAATCAATTATAAAACTGGACCTTTTCTACAATTGCGGTTTACTTGGTACTGTACAACAAATTTTTTTTTGTCCCATCAGGTTCTATCCCCATAGTGTCGGAGCTTTTTACTAGGGATTCTCTCTAAAAAATGAATGTTTTTTTCTGCTCCTTTGAATTTCATTGTGAAGAGAGTCCACTTGTATATAGTACTGTAGTTCAACATTTGACATTTCTTTCCTCATCATGGGTTGAAAATTAATGAGGAATATTGCCATACAGTTTCCTTGTTCCAAATTTTGTTTGATTTTCATTTCCTGCCAATTTATCTTGACCGCATTTCCACAAGTTTGATAAAAAGAAGGAACTTATTGGGTTGGTAAATTTTCATTTTTTACTATAGCACTTTGCACTGTACTCCACTGGATTGAAACGGTCAAATTCAATCCCTTGAAACTTTAAACCTGGTCCTTCAATGAACTCAATTGGAATTTTTCTGCAGGCTTGAGGTTCAAAGATGTCAGTGTCATTGCCAATTGCTGGACATTCCTTCCTTGGCTTTGAGTATTGCACTGGCTATCTAGACATTAATGGTGTGTGGTACAATGGCTTCCACTGTCCAGAACGTCGACATGGACCAGCCTTTTGCTGTGGAACAGACACCAGGAAATATTGCTGCTGGAGAGATGATGTAGTCATACAACAGGACCTTGCTGAACTACCGTGGATCCTGGGGACCCTATTTGCCATGTTGTCTGCCGGTGTTTGTCTTGCGCTGTTGACTTGTTTGCATTGTCACTGCTGTCCCTTGTATCGCAAGCGGAATGTGGTTCAGTTCAGGGTAGGGCTGCCAGAGGCATCCAATCTACTTGAGGAGACTGAACCACCACCACCATATCCATCATTGGGTGCTGCAGTAGTGGTCATTCATGACCCTGATGCATCTGGTAGTCATGTTACCACACAGTCATTCCCCCAGACCTTTGGGCCCCGAGGAAATGACGAAAAATTGGATGACTTGTACAGATCTACCAAGTTTTGAGTTTTTTTTTTTAGAGTGAAGTGACGGGGAATGAGGGGTACAAACCATTGCAGGAGTGAAGCTAAGTATATTAAGTTGAGCTTTATGTGTGTTAAGAACTTTGAGTTGAAGACTTTTGTGCATTTGAGACTTCCAGAGTGTCTTTGCCAGGAGATATGAAAGGAAGGATGTGGTTTTAAACTTTCAGAGACCAGGGAATCTCTAATTGGTGATTTTTTTTTTACATTTTCATTAGGACTTACATGTGCATTTTGAAACTAAATATGCACATTTTCAAATGAGAAAACATTCAATGGTTTTAGCATCAAACTAAATGAGAACTGTATTTACTTGAGTACCATGCGCCCTCACACGCACCAGGTTTTTCCAGTTGGGTATACTGTATTGGAAAAATCCTATCTTGGAGTAAGACGCGCATCCCATTTTTGTGATTCTTAAACCACAATATTTCAAAGATAAGAATACCCAAATTTGTATTAAGACCTTAATTTGACTATTTTTCAATTGTTTTCATCACTACTGTATACGTTTTTCTGTTGAACTTTGTCCAGCATTTCCTCCTAGGAGCAAGCGTAATTCACACCAAATATTGGAAAACTTTTTCAAAAGTCGATACCAGTATGTGACACGCACCCCCTTCTTTCATGTTGAATTTGAGGGAAAAAATTGCGTTTGGTACTTGAGAAAATGCGGGTATTTTTGAGACATTATCACGTCACTCCTGCAAATGTTTGAATGATGGGAGCGTATCCTCGAAGCACTGCTCAAGACTGCTCCTTTTTGAACCAGATTGTTATCTCCCTTGAAATGCAAATATTGCAAAGTGTGCTTCTTGCAATCCATTTTGGCATTGGTTTCATGATGTCAATTTCAATTGTGTTCAAGAAAGAATCTCAGCATTTTCAAAAGTTCAGTTGCCAAGACTGGTGATTTTGCTTCATTTTTCACCAGAAATCCTTGAGAGGAATATGATGCTCTTCCAATTTTTTTAAGGGAGTTTGAGTGAAAGACTCTAGCGTGGCACATGGGTGACACAGCCTTTGCAGAGTCTCTGAGGAGGCCTGGAATGGTGGTATTTGACCTGGGTACGTTCAAGTGGCATACATGCGCCAGAACTATGCATTAGGAAATTGTCATTTCTTCACTAATTCGCAGAAAACAAAGCGCACTGAAAGGAAAAATTAGATTTATTCGTGGCTGCTGCACATGAAACCAGATTTCAACTGTCATTTGCAGTGATAATAGAAGAAATCCAGATTTTGGCTTACAGTATTTTGATACACCTATAATTTAAAAAAGTTCAGATAACTTTAGACAAATGATAACGGGCATTTTCTAAAGTCCATGAAAAGTCAAACAGATTTTATGATCTATAGAGGCATACATCTAACGCAAGTAGGTGGGAACTTAAACTTTTGATAATTCGCGATTGAACACTATGCATTTTAGAACAGATATGGGCAGCACGACATTTTATGATGGAAACACTGAAATGGAAATTCCCCGCAGTTTTCTACCTCTTCATTCCAATGTACCGCAGCATTTGAATTACTCAATTGCATTTTCAAGAAAATGGATTTTCAGAAAACCAAGACCTTGAAATGAGCTCCGGATGAGGGTCACGTGATCAACACCTCCGTCAATTAATTCCTCTCAACAAAAACATCAAGTTTGTGTTCTTGATGAGGTCCGTGGACACGGTCGGAGGATCAATCGGTTCTGTAAGAGTCTTCGTGTGCCACACAAGAACCTGCACATGAGAGAGAATGTTTGGTTATGAATCTTCATCAACCTTGCTATAATTAGATCCAATCATGTATAGAAACTGCAGAGCATTGTTGACAGATTAGTATTGTAGCTCATAATCCCACAATAAAAAGTCAAGGTCCATGGCGAGCATAAAATGAAAAAAAAAATTGTAAAAATAAAAAAGATCTAACTCGAAATATCATTCGAGGACCAAAAGTCAGTCCTTCATGTGGGATGCTTTTTAAATCAAATTTTTCAAGGTTTTCCAACCTTATCGTTTAGCCATTGTTATTGTTGCATTACTTTAACCTTGAATTAATTTGGGATGAAAGAAAGACGAGCTATTTCAGGGGTAGATTTTTAATTTGGAGGTTTTTTCTTTAATCAGACGCCAGCTTGATTTCAGAAATTATACAAAGCGAGATGGCATTAGTATATTATTTTGAATGGATTAGAGTAAAATGTGGCAACACAAACCTTGGTACAATTGCTTGCTTTTGGCTCGATGTCACCAATTTGTACGCCTAAACTTTTCAAGAAACCATCTTCTTCGAAGCCCGGCCTAAATGGCATCATTGCTTGAGGTTTCTGAAATGGAAATTTAGGTAGAAAATCAACAGAACGTGATTTCAAACCATATTTGTATTCATTTATTTTTCTTCAAGAAAACATCTTGTCTGTAATTTCTAAGATTTCGAGATCAGGCTGGCCCCAAGCAAATATCACTCCCTATATAAATTATCAAGAAACGGCAAATTTTATTCTCTAGTGAATCGTTCCTTCTTGCTATTTTAACATTTCATCAGCCTTAGTTTAGAAAGTGGGCTCTACATCTACCTCTAAATCTAAATAACAAACTTCTCATGTGTGAATCATCTGAACCACAATGAATATACAGTACAGGAGACCAAAAAACTGTATAGGGCTCCCCCAAGAAAAGGCGCACAAGCTCGAATATCCAACTCAAACATTCTTAGATAGATATCATTCTAGAATCTAGATAGAAGCCCCCCAAGAATTTTAACGATAGGCATAGAAAAAATGTCAGTTCACCATTCTCTTGCTACGCAAGATGTTTCCTCTTGCGTGAATTTACGATATTACTGTACTGTACTCAAAATTCTGGTTACAGTATATAAGAGAAAATTCATGAAAATTACCTGAAGAAGTAGCGACACAGTCACGGCAAAACCCGCCATGTCGACAGGAAACATTCTCTTGGCGATCCAACCGTCGTAGAATCCCGTCACGCGGCCCGTTTCCAGGTCCACAATCGGCGAAGAAATGCCGTAGGCGGTGACAAGCCCCACGGGCCACATTGAAACCCGTTTCGTCAATCGCATCTTTGAACGAAAATGAAATCCAGAATGTTCCAGAGCAAATACGTAATGCTTTGACATGACTCTTGAAATATCGAAGCAATCCTAGCTCGAACATTAATACTTTTCCTCCTCCCAGCTGATCCTACTTGAAATACTGTAAATTCAAATAAATGTATTTTAAATTGAACACATAGTACTGCACTTCCCTGTCATCCTCACTTTATTTTCAAGTTATTATTTCGGTTTTTTCATCTTCAACAGAAATTCTTCCCGGAACATTTTCCCATCTAATTTTCTCCAATGCTGTATTCTCCATGTGACATTGACTTCCATCGATGTAACTTTTCTCACAGGCATTTTCTCCACAGCGGTGTTTTCTTTCTTGACAATTCAAGTTTCAGTTTTGTATTGTACGCTCGTCGAGTTCACACGAAAAACTCGCTCATTCTACAAACGGCATTTGAACTGTGAAGCTCGTCGCCGTCTTTCTTGAAAATTTTTTTTCTCAGACAAACGATAATAGTTCGATCCATTCGCTAACCTCGTGGAAAAGTCGAATGTCGTATGAATTGTCATCGTCAGCAAAGTAGACGACACCTGATCTGACGTATTTCCTAACCCAGGCCAACCCGGTCATCCGACAAGCCACTCCTCGCGGTTCCAATATTTTCTTTGTCGGACTCTCTATCCTCTTGGGCCGGATACTTTCGTCGACTGCAAGGAGAACAGAGAACGTCAACGGAAAATCACAAAGACTGCATGAGCGTACTATTCTCGCCATTACTTGAAAATAATTTGCCATGAGGTTTTAAAGCAGACTTTTAATAATAAGAAAAACACTCAAAATCATGAATGTTACCCCACTGAACGACCGCCAGCTGATAAGAATGTTTACATTTATTTTTTACCCCAGTTCATCGTCATGGAATTTGACAAGAAAAATCTTTGCATTTTGAATCTTATTGACTTCTTGCTCGATAAAGGAACTCGAATATGCTGTACAGTATTATCAATCTACGTTTGGTATGACAATAATATCCTGTCCTAGTAAAACTCCCAGAAAATTCATAATTTTTGGGCGTCGCAATTTTGGTTGATAGAAAATGCATTAATTTTTTATGATGGGACCCCCGTTGTTCAACATAAATGCCTATCATAATGGGCGGAAGCCCACTGAAAAAAATCCAACAATTGTTTATTCTTGCCCTAAACAAATACAAGCTGGTTGTAATTTACAGCTTGTGATCATAAGGTATTTTTACGGGTAGCGCTGCGTGTGCAGGCTCCCAAGATTTCTTGTGGGTTTTCTCTTTTCTTTTCCCTTCCCAAAAAGGGCTCACACCGAACCTTGCATCATCATGAGTTTTGAGGCCAGCAATGAAGGGCATTGCTGTCCTCCTGTGTGTGTATATATTTCTTTTGCCAGTCAGCCTGCGAGTTGAGTAACCTGCTGGCTGACCATTGCGGCCCTCTTTAAACTTCCATGCAACACTTTATTCATCAGCATTTGTGCCCAGGCTTTGGCAACAGACTGTTGTGTGTGCTGCACTGAAATACATATATTGCCTCTCTACGTGAGATCCTGGTGTATGCTTTAATTAAACTATCTAAAAAACCTTTGGCCCGCAAAGCACGCGGAAGACATTAATAAAAACCCAGGATAAGAGTTGTTGTCTCAAGTTTTGAGGTCGGTAATAAACTTGCTGTTAGACGTAATAGTAAGAATTTATTTAAGACTCACCAATTCTTGAAATTTCTCAAGAAATTGGATAACAAGCTGTGGCTAACGGTTCTCAAAGCAAAATCGTAAGTCTCGTACAGTTATGCACGGGCAAAAAAAATGTATAGGAGGGTAACTATGTCGAACTAGTTATGTCACGAACCAGTCATGCAGGAGTAAAACACATATAAAGAAGTGATCATGACACGATTCAGTCGTGTAGGTGTAAAAAATATATAAAATATATTCAGAAGGTAAATTTATTATGTCACGAATCAGTTACGTAAATGAACAGAATAAATCCAGAAGTACAGTAATTATGTCCAGAATCAGTTACGTATAGGTAATAAAACACATACAGAATTAATTGTGTTACGAACCAGTTATGTAGGTGTAATTGATGTTCGTGTAACGCAGGAAGTCGTGGACGAGGGGTTCCCTTTCACGACTATCCTGCACAAGCACCCAAAAGAGCTCAGCCACGTGAGCCAGCGTTTGCGCCATCCGGGTTAGATCTGCCAATTGTGCTGGTCGCTCGTACGTTGGGGTAATGACATATATGGTAGGCAATTTTCCCTAGAAACGAACAAAGAAGTTTAGGAAAAACGTCAGGAGGAAGGGCGTGTGTCTCTAGCTCGGGTATCACCTTGCTTACAGTATAAAATACTGTAATTCATTGATGTACATTTTTGAAACTAAGAAGAGAAAAAATCGTTTCCTTTAAGATGCCACTATCATTTCCATGAATTATAATAAGCAGATCAGAAGTCTTGATCCAGAAAACGCACACAAGTTTCCATCTCCCTTTCCACACGCAAGTCATCACTTCAGTAAACCCATCCTCACGTATATTCAAGAAAAGCAAAACAAATTTCCCCTCATTTCACCTGGTTTTTGCGAGGATGACTACTCTTGGAGGAGTAGCAGGAAAAACTAGGCTCAGTTTCCAGGGGATCTGATTTCTGAAACCCTTTGAGACGCATAGAGGTGTTCACCGAGCTCTCCTGGGTAATGCCATGACAAGGCAGACAAGTTGATGAGCTTGAAGCATTTTCATCACGACTGCCAAAGATTCCCCAAAAGCTCGTCAGTGTCGCAATTAGAGACCAAACTGCTAGAAGTGTTGATCGCAGGCGAACCCTTCGCAACGACAGCAGGTGCACTTTCATAGGCCAGCCGCTGTCTCATCCGAAATCACATGTACACGGGCTGTAGAAATAAAAAAATTTTTTGTGAGTCATTCGATCACAATAAGATGGCAAACCAAAATAAAGAAAACAGAAAAAAATGCGTACACCCAGTATATACGGTACATGGTTGCCATTCTTCCCACCTTTTTTTTTGTGCACTCCTTAACCAGTATAGCACAGAACTATTGAATAGTCAAGCTTAATTTCATCAACACTTCAACTTCAAATATTTTAGGCATAAGAATTACGGTAGAATGCTAAAATAAATTTTCAAAAAGGGTTGCTGTTCTTCTACCCGGTACACAGGGTAACCCATGGAAATGAAACTGATTTAAATACAGTACTATATATTTATAGTATTTAACTATATAACACAACGGTTATAAATACAGTAGTAGTAGTAGCAGCAGAGGCTAGTTTCGGTTCAAACTAAAAGGCGAACGACTGGGGAATGGCCTTCTGACATAGGGAAAATGTTGAGCGTGGAAGTCTGCATGTTGATGATACTGCCAGGTGGCACAAATCACACGAACAACACAACTTGCAGGGATTCCGTGGTACCTTGGAAACCATTTGTTTGAATTTGCACGACCAGGGCTATGCTTTTGCTGTCTCCAGAACTTGTACCTCCGCGAACGTTTTTTCTTAGATAAGAACTAAAAATGGATGCATGTGATTTTTTTCCAGTTCGTAAAATGTTTTCAAGCGAAATTGAAAAATTTATTCAGATAAATAAATTTGAGGAAGAATTTTTGATTGATTGCAGTAGGTATACATTTTTTAGGTTCAATTAAAAGGTGGTCAATAGACTTTCATCTGCTGGTTGCTTCATATTTTTGATTACTGCCGTCGTCCTACAAAATCAACTGAAAAACGTCTAATGCGGGAGAATAGTTTGTATCAACTAAACGAATCTCAACTCTGTGAAGCATAGTTTGAACGGATCTGTGAAAAATTGAAACTACAAACACTTTGAAATGATGCATGTATTCTATTTTATTCCATCTATTCCGTTTGGACTTGCAAAATAAAAATGAGGAGTGGAGCAATTCTGTTATTTTAAACATAGAAATTTACAAAAAAAACAATTTGAGTTGAACAAGAAAAAATCAGAGAGCCCAGTTGAATATTTAAGCTGATCTGCATATTTTATTTCTAAAATGATATCATTCTGTACATCATTGATTAATTCCCATTTTCCACTTCTGAACACAATTTGAAAATTACAATCAAAATTGACAAATATTTTTCAGTAAAATACATGGCGACCTGTTTCCCTCTTCTATGTCGTACACAATTTAGTGAGAAATCAATTTCATGCGAAGGCTCAGAGATTTTTAATTTTTCAGTATAGGAATTTCACATAAATATGATTCTCATGATACTGAAAATAAGAATAATAGTGCTGTGCTGTACTTAGAAGTAGAATCAAATTCATCTGTCCGATTTCAACTGTGAAGCACGAGTAATTTTTAAGCGCAGTACGAACTTTTTCCTCACCCATCAAACTTTTCTTCATGATACGGGAGTCATAAATAGACAAATTTAAAAATGAAATCAAGAACGGAACAATTGACATGAACTTTTTAAAAGCACAATTTTAATTTTTTTTTCGTCTTTATTTAGACAAAATTACAATTTCTGATCATAGAAAACCAGGGTGCACATCTTAGCCAGGTATACGTTTTATATTCAAAAGGTTCTTCCAAATCAACATCTCTGTCCCATAGAGGTACAAGTATTACTCAAGAGCACACGATACTCCAGTAAATACATTACAGTCGTTATTTTTAGCGTTTCTTGAAACTGAAACTTACAGTTGGTTTGCAATCGTCCTCGTCATCGACGGATGAAAAGTCATTTTCAGCTCAAGAAAGCTCGACAATGTCGAAACCGGCAGAAATTCCTTCCGTCGACCGTCGCTGAATCCTCGAGGACATACGACCGCAACGAATTTTGCCATTAATTGTTCAGCGCGCAAGCACTGGACAACCGACTCACAATTCTGGAGAATAATGAAAAATATTAAGTTTTTGGATACATAATAATTAGCAAGCTTTCGGTATGTCATTCAAAAAGAGTCTGCAGTCGTTTCTCCCACTGAGCTTTTATTTCATCCCTTCCATAACGTTTTCGTAGAATCACATTCCTTTCTTTTTTCGTGACACGAAAATGCAAATACAGTAACTATCACCAAAAATCCGTTGCCGCCGGTTGGCACAAGAACACATTGAAAGAACATGAAAAATTACAATATTAAAAGTCTTTCTACTGAGCATCCATTCCGTCGCAATAACGGGATCTCTGAGAGTATCACATTTATGACATGTAAAAAGAACCACCCGCTCAATCAACAGCCTGAAGTTCCGTTATGCAACGAAATCAACCACAATAATAACCAATGCCAAGTTTTGTCAAGGTAGATTTCAAATTTTGAACTTCTAAAATCAACAACCTTTTCGCATCACAGGAAAGTTCCGAGATAAATCACTTGACATATCGTTCGTTACCAGTTGTCACCTGAATAACAAAATCGATACACAAAATATACCGTGCTTACATCATAAATTAAATGTGGGAGATTCCATGCTCTTCTTCTTTTACTATCCAAAAACGGGCAATATGAAGGGACAACAAAATTACCGGTTGAAAGCCAAAGGAAGAAATCTACAACTAAATAGAGAAATATGGAAAGACGGAAAAAATTCCACAACCAATAGGAACACAAAATAACATGTCCACCTTTTCTAGAATAATTTCCCAATACCAACACCGCTTAGAAGTTGTTCTTTCCAGCTCAACTTTTCTGCTCTTCTTCGCCTTCTTCTTCCACGTCCGAAATTTCAACAGGAAATATCTTCACGTCCATTCTTCCACTGCCATCACTTGAAGAATCATCGCACTGTTACAAGGTAAAAATTCAGAATTTGAAACCAAACATGTCTCGATGTGAAAATATTTCCATGAAAATATCATTTGAAACTAGAATTTGTCATGGGGTCATGTCAATTTTCCTCAGATTCTTTTTACGCGTGACTGGACACAGTTCGTTTAAACTCAACGCATGCATTCTCCATATGCCCAAATCATACAAAAATAAACGCTGACCATTCTAAACTTCATTGATGCATCAAAAATATTTTCCTCTTCCCTTCTTTCGAGTTCATATTGTTTCGAGGAACAAAGGAACAATACGATATTCGCATTGAGCTCAAAATAATAACGGTCGCAGGAAAAATGCAATCGCGAACTTTCCACAAATCCCCGTCATTTCCAGGTCGTTCAATCAGCGAAAATAGGAAAGAACTAACAATATCCACTCACTTCAACGATAGCTTCGCAATTATATTCTCTAGACGCCTCTTCTGAGGATTCCGTCACTTCTTCAATAAGAATATCGCTCAAAGGCGGTTTCTGGTCTTCAATATCCGAAGAATCATCATCACCGCCGCCGAACAGATTTCTCGCATAGTTTTTCAATGTAGTGAACGGATTCGAGATTCCAGATGAGGGCACGATCTCAGGGGTGCTTTCCCGTGCAGTCGCTTCTTCTTCCACGATTTTTCTGGTTTTTTTAGCACGACCTCCCGATTTAGTTGGAGCTTTTTCACGCATTTTAGGGGTAACATTTTGATTATCCTTCGACTCCCTCGGTTTAGAAATCACTGGTTTGGTCGTTTTAATAGTCGAAACTCCTGCGGAGAAAATGAGAAACGTAACTTGACTGGATGCTGAAAATGATGAATTGATAAAACATGGTTTTGCTAAAACAAAAATAATTAAAATTCCTCGCACACTTGCTAAAACAGATGGTGATCTGCAAGGTAAACAAGATTTGTAAGGCCAGTTAGAAAATTGAAATGTCTGTGTCGTTTCAACCATTATATAAAATGTAGAAAATAAAATGGCTAAAACGACAAACAAACAAAAAAGAGTGGAGCACAACAGTTGGCTTCTCAAGATCTAAAATCTCCTTGATAAGGACACAAAGGCTGCTTACGAGTCCGCTTCGTTCTTTTCACCAAGATTTTTTTCTTCATCACTCTGACCGGCGCTTCGACACTTTCCCCGGATTTCGACGTTTTCAGAGAAGATTTCTCGAGATTCTGCTTCTGCTTAAAGTCAGAGGCTTGATTTCGCTTGGAAGATCTCACACGATCATTACCTTCAACCTTTCGTTCCCGAATGGGGGGAGGTTCGACCGATTTCGCAACTGCTGATCTCGCACTGCGTCTTCTGGCCATTTCTGACGGTTTCTGGCCTTCTGGACTTTCAGCATAACCTGTAACATTTGAATGATATGCAGTATAACATTTGAATGATATACTGCACTTGATTTACGAGGGTTGTCCCAGTCGAACGCGTGCTCTGATAATTCTAGAGTTGATATGATCGTAAAAAAATTTGTGACATAACCCGTAATGTTGAAAGGTCTTGGGATTTTTTCAGATTGAAAAATAAATTTTTATTTACTGCATGATGATAAGTGAAAACTTTTTAGTTACACAGCCAGACTTCTCCACTCACGTAACAGGGTGCAAAAAAAAATGTGTCACGGCAGCTAAAAAATTGAAATATCTTCGCTTTTTTAACCATCATCTAAGATGTAAAAAAAAAATTACCCGTGTAAAGCTGTGCTTGTTGGGCCAGCTAAAAAAAACGAATTTTTAAAACCCATTATATAAAATGTAGAAAAAAGAATTAAAACCAACAAAATCTGACAAATTTTTCACACTATCTTGCTTGGCGCCATCCGGTTTGCGACGGTTGCTTCTTGAATTTTTCTCTAGTGCTCCTTCTTCCTTCGGCGATTTTTTTATTCTTTATTTTTAATTTTTTGTTTTTTAGATATTTTTCCAGGACAAAATCCCCCCAGCTCCAAAAAATTTGCAAGAATTTTTTGGAGCGATTTAGTAATCTTTCGCGACCTGGAAAAATACGGGAAAAAAGAAAAAATGTCGATTTTTGTTTTTTATGATATGAGGTAGATGTCGTTGCTTGTGATTGCGAGTTCTGGTGGAAGTTTTGATTGTTTTCTTGCTTGAAGATGGTGTCGTGTTTCGTGTTCTGTTCGGATTTTGACTCAGTCATTTTAGTTCCGGTTGAGTTGCGGCACGGATGCCTACAACATGAAGATTATTATTGTTATTATTATTTTTTGTGAGAGAAGAAAAAAGTTTTATTGAGTTTCGATTGGTTGGAGTTTTGATAGTCCGGTAAGACGGGGGCTATCAAGATTCTCGTATGGATTTGTGATTCTTTTTTGATTCTTTGTTTGAGATCTGACAGGTGCTGTCGAGCATCTCAGTGTGTTTTTTTTTTTTTTTTGATCGATTATTTGTTTGAGAGCTCTTGGTTTCGTCGTGGACGAGAATCCGTTGAGCCTCTCGTAGTGCACCTCTTTTTTTTGGTGGTCTTGGTGTTTGTTGCGTGGAGTTTGGGTAGTCCGATAAGACGGGGGCTACTCTGATTCCAATTTCTTTTTTGATTTGACTAGGACTTCTATTTTTTTCCGTTTTTGTCTTCTTGTTTGTTTTTTAGGATTGGTGGTATTCTGTTTCTTCTAAAAAAAAGGATTTTTGAGGTTGTTGGTTCCTCTCTTTTTTTGAAAAAGAACGATGGGTGAAGAGTTTCAAAGTGATCATTCGCTGTTTGATATGACGGAAGGTGTGTTTTCAAGTTTATATGTGTTGTTTTTTAATTTGTGTTTCATTGACTGATGGGTTTGAATTTTGTTCAGATGAGCCTTTGTTGTTATCGGAGGAGCCTGAACTTCCGGAGGTCGTGGATCATGGCAATGCTTTGGTCGGGTTGGGGTACTCAGGTGCTAGAGTGGTTCTGGACGTTCCTGAATCGTCTGCTATGGTTGCTTCATCGCTGCAGTACTTGTCATCGAATGAATGGAAGAAAATGGACGAGATGTTGCAGGTAGCAAGGATGGATTCTCTCTACAAAGATACCTTGAACGGTTTGAGGAGTCGTGCTGAGAAGAAGGAGAAGGAAAATGCCTTTTTGCGGGGCGAGATTGAACGTTTAGAGCAAGAAGAGAGGGCTTTCGTCAGTTGTGCATGTTCTATTGGGGCCTCTGTGCAACATGCTGAAGAAATTTTGGCAAAATCTCATGCGGCTCTGCAGGCTGCGTTTGTTGGGGAGCTTGCTACGGATCGTGTTGCTTTTTCGGAGATTATGAGACGAAAGGATCATCAATATATTGCAACCGGGGATCGGTGCAGTGTGTTGGATACTGGTTAGTTCTTCCTTTTTTTTTGTTTTCTCCTCTCTTTCTTCTTTTTTTTTGAATGCTGTGTCTTAAAAATTTGTAATGATTTTGATAGATAAAATTCGAACTGTCGTGATGGATGGGTCGTTCATCCATTTTGGTCCTGTGGCGGACTTGCGTGAGCTGTGGGTAAGCCAGATTGTGACATCTTCGTGTGCGAGTTCTGCTGAGACGGTGAAGACGTTGTGTGCTAAACGCTCATCAACGGAGCCGCAAGTTGATGTGAGTTGTGGAGACGATATTCCTGAGAATTACTGTTCTCCCTCAAAAGTGTGCCGAGTGGAGAATGCGGAGGCTGCGCCTGCCCCTGTGGAACCATCAAATGATTTGACTGAAGGTTTGTGTAACTCCAATATTTATGTATATATATATGTGTATGTATTGCTTTTTGCTAAGTCGTTGTTTTTTTTTTTTTTTTTTGATTGATTACAGATGAGCTGGTGTCGCTTTTCAAAGTCGGTGCTTTTGTGCCAAAGAATTTGCGATCTTATATTGTTTCTGTGGCCGCACGAATGGGTATTACTCGTCGTGTTGTTAACGCATTGGGTTCACGGAAGATCGATCTGCCTATTCCTGGGTGCATTGTAGAGGACTTCGAATTTACTGTTCCTGGGTTTCTTCGAGATAATGATGATTTAATTTTGGAAGAACCTGGCATGGCCAGAGTTTTAATACTGGGGGATTCCTTATTGAATATTTCTCGATTGGTGAAACGTCAGCAGGCGTTTTTTCGTCGTGTGAATGGTGCCCATGAAATGAGGCACCCTATTCCGGACTTTGAACATCTGTTAAAAGGTGTTCCGATGCAAGCATTTCAGGTTATTATTATTTTTTATAGTAAGACTGATTATATTTATGTATATTTTCCGTTTTTCTTTTATTTTTAGTATTCAATAAGTGGCTGGGATGCTGTTTGTTCCAGGGATATTATTCCTGGTGATGCTTTGCGCAAGGAGGTGGAGACAAACTTGAAGTTGCAGCCAAACTTCCGTTTTACTCACCTTGTGTTACATTTGGGAACAAATGACCTGAAGGCTTTGGTTTCGTACCGCCATAGTGGAGGATTTGATAGTTTTACATCCTGGTTTTCTGCTGTTGGTGAATATTTTGCGGAGCTTTCGAAAGCGTTTGGCTGTGTGGTTTGTGTGCTCGGGGGTTGTGCTCCTGTTGTGGATACTCGGATGGGTTGTGAGTTCGTTATTGCTGATGATGGATTGCCGGCATTGCCTTTGCGGAGTGTTTCGGGTTCTGTGTCTGATGATGATCGTTTGCATGGGGCTGGCTTATTCGCAAAGGCTTATTACAATGCTTTATGTGGCCGGATCGGTGTTCGACAGAATGCTTCGGCGAATTGTGTTGGTTGGGTTAGTGTGCCTACTCCGATAGATGGTTTGTCTCGATTCGCGAAGGGTAATTTGGAGAATTTTGGGCATGTGTTTGGACGTGGTGCATTATTGAGTGCACGTCTAACCGCTTTGGGCGTTGTCTTTAGTTTGGGGTGGGTATCTGAAAATCGTCGTTGGTCGGTGCGAACTTGTACTGGTCGTAGTCCAATGTGGACAGATGTTGGCGGTGTAGTTCCGCCGGCTTCGCCCTTGATGACACATTATCATTGTGGTCCGTTTGGACCGAAGCGATGTGTTAATACCGAGCGTGCTTATGTGCGTGGTGGGACTGGTCCTGATGCTGATCCTTTTGTGTTGTGAGTGTTGTCCCCCCTCTATTTTTGTCAGATGTTTTCATACTTTTTTATTTGTCAGGTTTAAGAAGTCTATGACGGAGGATGATTACGACGAGTGCCTTTTGGGAAGGAGTGTGTTTTTCAAGAGGCAAGATGAAGGTTTTGGGAGAGGACAACATGGTTTTGCTGTGGGAGACGTGGTGTCTTGTTCTGGTTCTCCTGGATTGCGGATTGTTCTGTTGGTTGTTGCTGGTGGCGTGTATGCTGGTGGTGCTGGAGGACGCCGCTTTTTCCCTTTGGGATCGGTTCGGTATGTTGGTGGTGTTTCGAGGGCTGTGTAAAGAAGGGGGATTTCGTCAAAACGTATATCATTTGTTCGATCGAGATTTGTTGTTGTTTTTTGTAACGTGAGATGTCGAAAGAATTATTTTGTGTGAGGGTTCCATCCCACTTACCGTGAGCTTCATCGAAGTACAATGTTGGTGACTTAATTTTTGAATTTCTTTATGATTGCCATGCTGTTTTGTGACTTTTTTTGTGTCGTGTTGTTTCACCCCCCGGTTTGTAAATGAGGTACAATGTTGACGGTTTTATTCTTTTTTTTTGAATTTTTGACGAGTGTCCGCTGGGTTTTTTTTTTTTTTACGTTGGTATGTGTCGTATTTTCCACCCCCCGGTTCGTTATGTTTTTTTTTTTTTTTTTTTTTTGTTCACCCCCCTTTTTTTTTTTATTTTTTTTTTTTTTTTTTTTTTTTTTGATATTTGGTTCACCCCCCTTTTTTGTTTGGCGATTTATGTATATATATGTTTCGTCAATGCGGGTTCATATTCGACGGTATTTTGTTGTGATGAGATTGATCTTTTCTATCGTAAATGGGATGCCTTACCGAAAGAAATGAGGGTTTCATCCCACCCATCGTGAATTGAAGTACAATGTGTTCTAATTTTGTAAGCGATGAGACATTCGTTGTGTGTGATTTCGAAAGAAACTGATTTTTTAGAACGATTTCGATGCATTTATATTATTATTTTTTGTCGGACTATACTGATGAGAGCTGTTTGAAATTTTTCCTTTTCTTCAGGAAGATCTTGTACTTCTAGGGGTACTAGATTGCGAATGGTTTGATTTTGTAAAATGATAGGTTTCACTTGATTGGTGTTAGATATGGTTGCTGTGAGTACATCCGCTGCCCTTATAACACCATCTCTGGGGCTTGGATGTACTTTTATTATTCTTCCTAATCGCCATTTTAATCTTTCAAAGGGTGTATCCCCTTTGAATCTTTTGTTTACAATAAGTACTAGTTCATCTATTTGTGGTGACCTTTTTGTACCCCTAACTTTTTGTCTAGATGGTAATTTTCGCAGTTGAGTAATGTATATGTCGTGAAATGCATCCCATATGTCCTGACTGATTTCGAGTCGGAATTTTGCAGATTCTGTTAGTTCTCCGCGTTCAGAGATTCCCAAGAATTCAAAGGGTGTTCTTCCGTGTAGGTAGGGATTCTTGAACCAGTCTGATTGATACGGGTTTATAAACATTGATGGTGTTAGAACCATTGGCCCGTCCCGTTCTGACGATATGTAGGTGAGAGGTCGATTGTTCATCATGTTTTCAACAAATGCTATTGCATGATACAGGCTATTTTCTCCTGAAAATGGGATGCCGCCAAAGGTTCTTGCAAAGCATTCTTTGATGGAGTGCATTAGTCTTTCGTAAAAACCTCCCCACCAGGGGGCTCTTGAGGCTATGAAGTACCATTCGGCTTTTTTGTGTTTTTGTTGGATTTGATAGCTTTTTGCCTGTATAAATTTAGACCATACACTTTTGAATGTTGCGGCATTGTCTGTGACTATATTTTCTGGTTGTACATTCCTTTTGAGGCAGAATGTGTCTAGGGCGTGAAGAAAGGATTCGACGGTGATGTCGTAAACAGGTTCCATATGTACTGCTCTTGTGTATGGACATGAAAATACGCAGATGGACAGTGTGATTGATTTAATGCCATCTTTGTACAGTTTGCGTTTTTCGATATTTACTGGTGGTGGTAGTTCTTTGGTTTTGAATGGTCCTGTAAAGTCAATACCTATTGCTTGAAAGGGTGCTTGACTATTGTATCTGAAATCTGGGAGTGGTGCTGTTTTTGCTGTAAAGGGTAGTTTATCAAATTTTTTGCATGTATTGCACTTTTTTCTGATATTTTTTGCAAATGTTCGGACTTTTGGTACCCAGAAATGTCTTGTGAGAAATTGGATTAGTCCATCTGTGGCTGTGTGTCCCCGTTCTAAATGAATTTTAAAAAGAAGAGATTGTAGCAGTGGGCATTGAGTTTCCTTTTTTGGTACTGGCAGATAGATGAGATCTCTTCGTGCCGCATGTGTTATTGATACTTTTGTTTTTTTGTCATATTTTTGTCTGCTTTCTGAGATGATGAGTTGGTGTGTTTTGTTCCATACTAGGTCAGGTTGGTTTGGCATTTCCTGTTCATTTTTTAGTGTTTCCCATTCGATTGGTGCATATCGTTTTTGCATGACTTGAAACATTATTTTTTCTGCGTCTCGTCGCTGTTGATGTGTGTATGGTTTTCGAAGTGCTAGTATTTCTTCATTTTGTAGACGTGTCCGAGGTTTGTTTTTGTTTTTGTTTTTGAGTAGAAGATATGATCGAAATTTGACCCAAATGCATGTTCTTTGGACTGCTTGAAACCACTTGATTTCCTTTCCATACATTGTTGTGATAGTTTTGTGATGTTCTGGGAGATTTGGATCGATGTGTATCTGTATTGCTATGATGGGTGGTATTTGATCAAATTGTGTTGGCCATAAATGTTCTGTAGGCATCCATGATGGGCCGTGCTTCCATTGTAAGTTTTCAATTAGTTCGTAAATTGTGCATCCTCTTGATGCAACATCTGCCGGGTTTTCTTTCCCCGGAACATGTCGCCATTGTTCTTGTTTGGAATATTGTTTGATGGTGTTAACTCGGTTACTGACATATTGCAAAGGATTTTTTGTGGTTTCCATAATCCATTGTTTGACCGTTGTGTTGTCTGTCCAGAAGTGAGTGTTTTGAATTTGATGGTCAATATCGTTTTTTAGATCTTCTACTAGTACTGCGGCAAGGGCTGCTGCTGCTAACTCCATTCGATTTGTTTTTCGGGCTTCTTTTTGTTCTTGTGTTTCTTGATTGGTTGTTTTGTCTTTGGTTTCACGTTGCTTTTTTGGAATGAGTTTGGATCGTGCTGCAAGTATTGTTACTTTTGTGTCTGTTGCGTTATATGACACATAATATACTACCGCCGCTAGTGCTCTTTTGCTTGCATCACTAAATACGTGGATTGCATTGTGTGTCTCGTTTGGAAGAACCACAAACCTATCGATTTTGATGGTTTTTGCTAGTATCATTTGTTTTATGATTTCATGCCATTGTGATGTTTCCTCTTCTGAGAGTTTTTCGTTCCATGGTGCATTTGGTTTTTTGTCTGTGTAATTTTGAAAGAGAATTTTTATTTGAGTTACAAAGGGTGTGAGGAATCCTGGGGGGTCAAAGTTTTTTGCTAGTATTGATGCTGCTTGTCTTTTTGTGATTTGTTTCTGTGATAGGAGTTTAGTGAGATCATCCGATGTTATTGAAAGTGTGTCTGTTTGTGGATCAAATTGTACTCCAAGGATCTTGTACGGTTTTTTAGACATTTCTGTGGATATGGGATATGTTCGAATTTTTGATAGGAGGAGTGTTCCTTTTTCAAGCGCTTTTCCTGCATCTTGAATGCTCGTGGTTACTTCTTGAAGACTCTTTCCTGTGACAATGACGTCATCAACGTATGTATTTCTTTCAAGATCTTTCAATTGATCATTTGTGAGTTCATGTTTTTCATGTGCCAATCTGTAGAGATGTTTTACGGATGCATTTAATACAAACGGTGAACAGTTCAATCCCCATGGTAATCTAAGAAATCTGTAGAATTGCGAGTGGTAAGTATTATCTTCGCGTTTGTTTGGCCATCGTATGATTAAGAGATATTGATCAGTTTGGTCAAGTTGTATTTGGACAAAAGCTTTTTTGGCGTCTGCAATGGCGAATGCTGGTGTGAAGCGTAGTCTATTGATTATTTTCTTTATTTGAGGCAGAAGATTTGGGCCTGCCACAAAGATATCATTGCATGATGCACAGCCCCGGTCTGCAGCGTTTCCTGCAATTACAACACGTAATGGGGTAGATGCGCTACTTGGACGTTCTACGCCATGATGGGGTAACTCGGTAAATGGTGTTCCGCGTTGTTTAAGTTCATATAGACTTGTTTCTGTTATAATTCCATCGTCAATCCAGTCTTGTACAAATTCTACATATGCGTTTGCTAATTTTCCTCCTTTTTCCAATAATTTTTGAACCGATCTGCTTCTTATTGAACCTGTGAAGAGATTTGGGGAACACTTTTCTGGAAATGATGAACTTTTTGGGAGTGCTGCGATGACTCGGTTTTGTTCGATGCGTAATGTTTTAAGATATTCTTGTAAGAAGATTTCGTCTTTTTGGTTTTCTTTTTCTCTACCTAATATTTGTATTCGTTCGAGTTGTAGATTTTCAATGATGGTTTTGTTAAGTTCTATATCTTCCGAAGTTTGCTCGGTTAATACTGCATTATACAGAATTTGTTTTTGTATTGGCTGTTGGCTTGTTGTTTCGAGTGCTCCACGCATGATAAGTCCAAGATGCGAACGGATGATTTGAAATTTTCCGGATTGATATACGGTGTTCATTTGGTTTGGAAAAATAGTTGTGATGTCTTTTCCCCCCAGTAATAAATCAAATGTGGTGATTGTGGAGTGTAATACTCGTGGATCTGCTAGTTGGTTTTTAAATGTTTCCATCCATGGAACAGTGTGTGGCTGTTTGGCCTTCCAGGAATGTTTCTGGGGTGATACAACCGCGGATGTGTGTATTTGAAATGTGGGGTCAGTTGTGGATTGTAGAGGTAAATATGCAATTGTGGAAGATATGGTTGTGTTTCCGTCATCGGATATTCCTGCTAGTTCGAATTCTTGTGCTATAGGTTGTGTGTGAAGTTTTAGCTTTTGGACGAGTGCTGCCGAGATGAGATTTGTTTGGGCTCCTGTGTCGATTAGTGTGTGTATGATGGTTTTGGTTGGTATGTGTTTGAGCTGTGCTGTTTCTAGAAAGGATGTTGGTACTCTTGTTGTGAGTGCATTGATGGTTATCTTTTCTAGTCAGGTGGTCGTATTTTTATTAGGAGTTGCACTGGATGATGATGTGGTTGGGACAGGGAGCAGTGCTAGTCTTTGTGGCTGAGGCGGGAGAGCAAGAGTTTGTGGTTGAATTTGATGTAAATTTAATGGGGGATTGTTTGATTGTAGAATTTTGCTTACTTGTTGATTTTGCGTGGTTGCTTGGTTTGTTTGCAAAGAGTTGGTATTATGTTGTGTTTTTGTGTAATTTTGAGTTTGCTGTGGAGTACTTTGTTGTTGATCAAGTAGTTGCCCGCAGAGGGTTGTATGATGTTTGTCATTGCAGATTTGGCATCTGTAGAAGCTCTTACACTCTGATATTTGATGCATTGCGCTGAGACAATTGAAGCAAAGATTATTTTGTTTTGCGATTTCATGTTTTTGTTGGAAGGGTATTGGACATTGTAGAGTTCTATGTTCTTCGTGACAGTAATTGCACGTTCTTTGATATTGTGGTCTTGGTGTATATTGTTGTCTTATTGTGTACGGTCTTGGTATATATTGTTGTCTTGGTATGTATTGTGGTTGAAACTGGTAGTTTTGTTGAAGTGGTTGAGGAAAAAAGGGTAATTGGTACGGTTGCATAGGTAGAATCTGTTGAAATGATTGTGGGATTTGGTATGGTTGGATTTGTGGTATTTGTTGAATTTGACTATTTTCAGGAGGTTGTTGCTGATCAGTTACTTTTGTTTGTGGGATTGCCGGTGTGATTTCTTTGAGGGTAGGTTCCTCATCATCGGTTTCTTCGCTCTTTTTTGTTTTTTTGTTATTTTTTGTTTTTGATTTTCCTTTGAGATTGAAGTAGTGGATTTGATCAGTGTAATCGGTATCTTTGGAGGATATTCTTGGTCGAAGGAAATTGACGTACCATTGATATTTCAAGTCGGGTTGTTTTTCCCATTGAGAGTAATGAATTGGTGGAGTGAGTTTCAAATAATTGTTGATCGTATCGTATATTGTACCGTCAATGAGGTTTTCTTGAATTTTAGGCCAGAATCGTTGGTCCACGGGTACGAGATCTACTTTGATGTTTTGTAATTTTTGGATGATATCGGTTATTTCGTTTAAATATCCATAGGCCTGTGTGTATGTCCCATCCGGGGTTGGGAGCTTTTCGAATCGTTCGTATAGATTTGCCTTGATTCTTTCTGTGTTTCCAAATGTGTCAAATAGTCGTATAACAAGATACAGATACTTTTCGTGTGTGTCTCCGGCACTATAATTGCTTGCTGCTTTCCTTGCTTCTCCTTTTAAGTTCATTAAAAGTAAGTGTATCCTTTGTTCTGGGTTTAATTGATCGAATGGTGCTTCATGTATCTTACGAAAGTTTAGCCACATATTTTCGAAGGTTTGTTCTTGATCTGAAAGTCCGGAGTATTCATGATACATTTTTAGTTTCCGATATTCTTGTATGTATGTTGTACCGGACATAGATAATTTGGCGCCTTTTCCATATTTGATTAGTTCCAGTTCGAGATTGTTTGAGGATAAGTTGTTTTGTTTTATTGATTTTGCAATTTTTTCGAAGTCAATGTTTTTGTCGGATGGGTTAGAGAGAGCATGTATGAGTTGGTCAAGATCTGTGAACTGGTTTTTCGCTTTTTGTGGTTGATTTTCGTTGGATTGATTTGTATATTCGATATTGGTTGCGATTTGGATTTCGTTTGATGAAGTTGGATTTGGATTTGATGTTTCTTGTGTTGTGGTGGGTTGGTTAGTATTTGTTTGCAATGTGGTTGAATCTATCGAAAATGGTATGTTAAGCACAATTTTTTGTGTTGGTTGCAATAGGAACCATTCATCTTTCAATTCCTTTGCGGTACGGAGTGTGATTTCGGATATTTCTTTTTGTAGAAGTTGTATTTGTATTTTTTCATTTCTTTTGAATGATTGTAAATCTATTGAGATCAGATCAATCATATTATTTGACAGTTCCTCAAGGATTTTTTCAATTTGTTCAATTTGATTTGTTTCGTTCTTTATAGATTGGTTCAGTTTTCGTATGTTTTGTGATATTTTCAGAATGATTTTGAGTGTTTCTTTTCGATTGGTTGGTGGTAGGGGTAGTTGTTCGTTTTGTATGTTAATTTCTTCGTTTTGCTCAAGGTGATCTTGGTCAGGGTTTGATGGTGGATTTTCTATCGCGGGAATTCGTGAAATGATTCGTGAGATTCGTGGACTTTGACGGGGAGGATAAGGTTCATCTCGAACCTTTCCTCTCCCTCTGCCCCTTGGCATTGTGAGCTGTAAGTATGTTTTGCTTATATCTTTTGTTTGTAATGTGTTGATGTGTTTTGTTTTTTTTTTTGAATTTTATTGGTTTTTTTTTTTTTTTAAGTTCACAGGAGAATACTTTTGATGTTCACTTGCACTGACAACCGGAGATTCGGAAATCCACACTTTTGAGTAATTAATTTCACCACTCTTTTTTTTTGAATTTGAACGCTCACAGAGTTCAATAGAGATTATTGTACACGTAAGAAAAAAGAAGTGAAAGATTTTTTTTTTTTTTTTTTTTAAGATTTTTTTTTTTTGAAGAGATTTTTTTTTTTTTTTTGAAAGAAAAGTTTTAGAATTTGAAAGACGAAATAAAGAACCTTACTGGCCACCAATTTTGTCACTAAACTTTTGTCTAGCAACAAATCTAGAAAACGAAAGTTAAACCTTTGAGGGTTATTGCAGAAATCGTAAGTGAGAAAGGAATGGTCTGACTTTGAAATAAACGAGATGAAAAAGAATGTTTTGTAAGAGGGAAATAAAGAAAGACAGCACTCAGCCGGGATACCGGCCTGCCCACAATTAAGAAAAAAAAAATTACCCGTGTAAAGCTGTGCTTGTTGGGCCAGCTAAAAAAAACGAATTTTTAAAACCCATTATATAAAATGTAGAAAAAAGAATTAAAACCAACAAAATCTGACAAATTTTTCACACTATTTGACATGGGTGGAGAACTCTGGCAATAACTGTGAAGTTTTTACTTACAATCATGCAGTGAATTGTAATTTTTTAAATCGCAATCCTAAAAAAATCCCATAGCTTTAGATGATGGGCTATGTCACGATTTCTTCTTTTCACAGTCAAATCTACTCCAGAAATATTCGAGGCCACATCCAACTGGGACAACCGTCGTATACTGCCGTATACATCCAAGTACTGAGAAAGTTGAAAAAAAAATTCTGTACTGTACTAAGCAACGTGAATTCATGCTGAGAACAGCTAGCAGTCCACGTCAGAAAAAGTTGCTTAGCCTTTCCGGGACTGGAGAGCTTTACATATACTGTACATAGGAAATATCTTGCTTGGCGCCATCCGGTTTGCGACGGTTGCTTCTTGAATTTTTCTCTAGTGCTCCTTCTTCCTTCGGCGATTTTTTTATTCTTTATTTTTAATTTTTTGTTTTTTAGATATTTTTCCAGGACAGGGCTATGTCACGATTTCTTCTTTTCACAGTCAAATCTAATCCAGAAATATTCGAGGCCACATCCAACTGGGACAACCGTCGTATACTGCCGTATACATCCAAGTACTGAGAAAGGTAAAAAAAAAATTCTGTACTGTACTAAGCAACGTGAATTCATGCTGAGAACAGCTAGCAGTCCACGTCAGAAAAAGTTGCTTAGCCTTTCCGGGACTGGAGAGCTTTACATATACTGTACATAGGAAATCGGGAGTTTCGGTGAAATAACTTTCAATGAGAACTCACTCTGCTCTTCCTGTGGTTCGGTTTGTTCCTCCACTCGGAACGCGTTTTCTTTTCTCCCAGATTCTGCTCTAGCAGAAATATCAGAAGAACGAACACGTTGCGGCATCACGGAATCCTTGACTTGTCCTTTAGCCTTTTCCCTGCGAGAACCTGCAAATTACAGTATCAACTTTAATTCAAACCGAAGCAATTCCCAATTGATTTTAAAATTCCTAATCCAACCTTTCACGTCGGTCTGTTTCTTTCGATCCGCGGATTTTCTCAATGTCGACCCGGGCAACGGCTTGACAACATCTTCGCCTACTCGAGGAACGAATTCCGCGAAATCCTTGAAATATTCTTCGATCAACTTCTTCACGATCGGTGGTTCGACTTTCGAGTCCTCCGGGGAACCCATTTTCTCGTCTACATCGTTTTCGACCACAAGAATTTCCGTATCCATTGGCTCCTTTGCGAGGATGCCACGAAATTGAGGCGACAATGTCAGGTATGAATACTTGATTCTTCGTTCTTCGATTGGCAAGCAGGCCGCAGCAGTGGCCATATTTTCCGCGTATCGGAGCTCGGCGGTATTTTCTCTGATCCACGATTTAACGATTCGGGACTCAGAAAATGGTTTCACGTCACGAGCGTTGACCCAGAAACGATCCAGCTTGTGATTGAAGAACATGACGAAATACTGCTCCTGAAAATATAATATATAAATACAGTAAAATCTCGATACAAAATGCAATTACAACACATTTTTCAGCAAAATAAATCTCTTCCCAGGTCCCAGCAGAAAGCCCATAGGGCACACGTTGAAACAATTTCGTTATACTGCAACAAACCTCCCAATTCCAGAATAAAAAAAAATTTTGAGGAATATTTAGTATATTCTCCAGGTATACATTTCCTGAATGGCAGGTATCATCTGAAAGTTTTGATACAAGTATGACTGACAGGTTCTTGTAGCATGGATGGAAGTTGTCATCAATGACGAACATGTTTACAAGTGGTTCCACACATCATCCTCCCAGAATGAGGAGATTGGTGCAACTGGTTGAATGCTTGATTAAATCTAATTTTTCCAGCCATTAATTTTGAAAATCTTATCATAACAAAATATTCAGTACTGTATAACGAAGCTTTTCCCAAGTGTCCAAAAGTTTGTTGTAACGAGATTTTACTGCATAAAAAAATCATTCGAAGGGAAAAAAAAGTCGGCACATTTTGTTAAAAAAAGATCTAATCAAAGAACTCTTGAAAATCCTGAAACGAAGCTCACTATTGCAGCTCCCTCGCGCATAACTTCCACGGGCGGCCAATAATATTCATTGATGTCATAGTTATCATCGATCATCCCCGGGAACCAAGATCGGTTTCGTGGCGATGCTTGTTTCGGGAACTTGGCCCAAACAACAGAACCCAGAACAAAAGTGGCGTCCAACAATTTTCCTTCAGCCGCAGCATAAGTGGGATCCGTCTGGCTGGGGTGCTCCTCGGGATCCTTGCAATGCCAGTGGCCCGTAGAGCAGAGCCAACGCACGGGCAACAGTTGGGGATCGTGCACATCCGGTAGAAATCGTAGCTTTTTACAAGCTGAACATTCCACGTGCAGGCCGCGGATGTTGGCCAGATGCTTCAGCAGCATTCCTGTCTCTTTCAAAGTCTTGAGCTTCCGAGATTTTTCCATCGCGAAGGTATCACACGAGGCGGATTCAATTCTTCAATTAATTCTCGAACCCGCTTAACGTAAGCGTCACAGATTGATAGGTGATTCACCAGAATTACTGCAAAAACAAAGAAAAAACTCAAATCAGTACAAGACGTCACATTCTACACGTCAATTTCTAACTGAGGCATGCACCAGCTCGCTCTCCGAAAATTTTCACATTGCCCATCACAACCGAACATTTGTCACTGAAGTGAATCAACTGAATATAACAATGTGCAGAACACATTGACACAAAGGTCACCCTTGATCGAGATATCCATTCTTGAATGGAAAAATCAACGGAAAAAACAGAATAAAAAAATCTTCACGCAGAACCACCGCTTAGACGTTCGTGAACGTCAACAACAAAAGCATCATATCGAATCGACAACCATTTTAAAAATGAGCAGGACACTTTTACACGAATTGTCACGTAGGCTTGTACATATTCGCAGCATCCTATGTGTTCGCAGATCCTCGTACAAAATCGTGAACGAAAATGCAAAAAAAAAAGGCATCACACTTCAGTCGATCACATGGTTTCATGAACGAGATCGCTCGTTGCAGCAGGCAAAGATATAATCACTCGGTAAACTGATTTCGAAATCAGTTTTAAATTTCGAATCGGTAACCCGATGAACACAGCAAACGAAGAACACCATAACGAATCGTAAAAAAAGAGCCTTACTTGTGAGCAAAATTTTGAATTTGCAAAAAAAGAAAATTTGACGATTCTTTTGAATATACCTCAAACCCAGTATTAGAAACACATAGGAACGAACTCAGTCCCTGTCAGCATCCGGATCTCCACGGAAAGATTCCCTCAACTTTCTTTTCGATTCTTGACTTAGGCCTTGATGAACCGACATTTTAGCCTTCACAGAGCAAACTTTGAAAAATCCGCCGAACATAGCGGAGCCTGATTCTGACGACTGCGAAGAATTCAACGAAGCGTTCGCTGAGGAAATAAAAATAAAGAACCACAATCACATTTAAACGATCAAAATCAGGCAAAATATTCAGCAAAAAAAAAATTCAACGAAAGGTGTGAAACTCAACGAATTACATAAACATATATCATACATCCAAATTAACGAATCAGTTGAGAATTCACCAAAAACTTGGTGTAAGCAAAAATATTCAGTCGTTGAAAACAGCATCTCCATGAAGTAATTTCATGTTATATTGCAGAAAAATATGCCTTCTGAAAATCGTTATCTGGAAAAATTTTATGTTTGTTTCACGATGAATAAAGCATCTTTCCATATCTTTCGAAAACATCGCAGTAAACTCACAGTTCCCGAAGGATGGTGACCATGAATGATTAAATCCCTGGTTTAGCGCAAGATTCGGAAAAACTTCCGCAGACGACGAAGATTGATCTCCAATGAAGGACTTTTCAATGACGGATCCAGTTGGCTCGATTGGAGAAATTTCTTTGAAAACTTCAACGCATTTCCTTTGAACATCCGGTTTCCTCTGCGTCATTTCTTGCAATTCCGAAGTTACGAGATGAATTTCAGAAATTTGACGGGAATTTTCAGATTCATTCAACTCCGTTCGTATTATACGACTGGAGCTCCGATTGACGGACTGGCTCTCGAAAAGAACCGTGTCATCGAACAAATCCTCATTGTTGTTGTTCACATCACACAAAGGTCTGCGACTTTCGCTACAGTACGTGTTCGGTTTTTCGCTTCGAACCTTTTCAGACGCAGAGAATTCAGGTAAAATTCCTGGATAAGTACCATTTTCCTTCCGTTGTCCCGAACAGCTATCTTTATCTTCAACAAAAATGCCCGGATCGCCTTCATTCGGAGTAAGAAGCTCGTAAGAAAATAAATCCATTCCGGAGAAAATTCCAGACGATTGATCAAGGATTTGTTCTTCTTGGTCGGATGGTTCGAGGACGACTGTTTCCAACGCGGCGTATGATATCGAAGCATCTTGAATGTTCCCGACAGATTCTTCGGGATTCTCAGGAAGAAGAGATACTAAAGATGCATCTTCCTGATAACGACTAATGCCGGGTTTTCGAGATACAAGTGCAGGGGCGTTCGAAGAAACCAACTCGGGAAGTGGATCTTCTCGGACGATCATTGCACCATCATGCAAATTCGATGGCAAGATAACGTCTTCGTCTTCAGAGGCAACTTCGGCAACGACAGTTGAATATGATAGAACGTTCTCCGGGACAGAATCCATTCTGGCTTTCTTGGCAGCCGGGGCAGAAGATTTCCCGTTTCTCGAGAGAATGTTCCTTTCCGACTTTCTGACGTTGACGTTTCTCGATTTCGTGGATGCGGAAGCTCCATTTTTTTTTCGTTTCTGCGTCTTCGAATCGCTCCAAATATTGGATACTCTCAATTTACGCACCGAACATGATTTCTTACTACTGGCTGTACCTTGATTATCCACAGGATTTTCCGTCGATTGCATTGTTAGAGCAGTCGAAGATTCAGCATTCGATTCTGCTGCAGGTGTCAGATTGTCCAGAAAATTCGATGTTCCGCGTTTATGCTGCTTGGACTTGACTATTCTCGAAGATTTAGCGAGCTTCTGAGATTTGGATTCCGTTAGGCACGTTTTTGATTTGTTTTTCACACGGAACTGCTGCTGATCACCTTCAATGAAGAAATAATACCGTATAATTTACTTCGAAAATCAGCAAATTTTGATGACATTAATTCTGCCGATTAGGAGCGTTCTTGAAAAATAAGCAACAAGCGCAGTGATTTAATTCGCTTGTCGACCAAGAGATATGTCAGCATATGCATAAATATACAGTAACTATAAATTGCTCGCCGACGTAATATTTTCTACCGAACATTAATAAAACCAAGTATGTTCATTTCGAGTAGATTTGTGCAACGAAGTTGATTTCGCTTCGAAAATAATCATACCGCTTCTTAAATTTTGTATCTTAATTTCATGTTCATGCCAACAATTTTTCTCGGAAGTATAGAAGGTCTGGATCTACTTTCAAGGGTAAGAGGTAAATTAAATTAAGACAAATTCAAAAAAAGCTTGAAAGTATTCATAGATTGTTTTTAATACCTCGTAGATTTTTTTGATGCAATCCGGATAATTGCGAATCTTTCTCCGCCGTCGAAATTTCGGGTGGCGGTTCGAAAAGACTCTCGCCAACTTCCGGAATGAACTCGGCATAACGACGAAGATGCTTCTTAATCATTTGGCTCACAATAGGGGTTTCCTCATCCCCTGAGCCATCCATGACGCTGTCTATCTCATTAACCATCACGACTTCTTTCTTCCTTCTAGGTTGACGAACGGAAATACCTAAAAATTTAGGGGCCATTCCGACGTAGGAAAACTTCTTGCGTCGCCGTTCAATCGGAAAACTAGCCGCTGTTGCAGCTAGCAGTTCAGCGGTTTTGAGAGCAAAAGTTCTTTCGGTCCGCCTATTTTCAGGTCTTTGGTGATCGGACCACGGCTTGATATTTCCACGCTTCACCCAGTGTCTTTGTAGATCGTGCGTGAAGAACATCACGAAGTATTGATCCTAGAAAAACCGGAAGGAGAATAATATACTTACATTCACAACTAGTGAATGGAACTGGTTCCGTTAAGAGTATTTTCAACGAGTTACCTGATCAAAAATACAAGATTTAGCATCATAGCTCTTGCGATTTTATCTTTCTTTTCGATTCGAAAATTCTATCAAGGGTGATTTAAAAAAATACGAGGTGTTCGACCGAAGTCCTCAGTCTCATTTTCTTTTTAACTTTCGTTCGAGCTAAAAAAAACTTACATTTTCTCTTCATCATTCGATTAAATTCCAACCAAATCGAGGAAAAGATTACGGAGAAAATGAAACACTGCATGAACAAAATTCAAATGCTTGGACTTCTTTCGGGGACTGGAAGAATTAGGGTTTCTGCTTTTTCTTCTTGATTTTTTTTATACAGTCACGGGTTGGTGAAATTTTGGTTCCCACCTTCGGGCAGTTTGTTCCACTGAATTTTAATTGTACTGTATCTCTCATGTTTAATTGAATGGTCAACAAGGTCTTCATCTCAAATGCATCTTCGAAGATTTCCCCCTTGGGAATAAAAAAAAAACCTGAAAATATGAAAAACCATTGAGGATTCACTCGTTGGTGTGTTCATGGTAAAACGAAAAAGAAAAAAAAAATTAAAGGAACCAGCAACTAAGGTCGGAAATAAGCAATTGGAACGCGAAAACATACAATTTCTGCTCCTTTTCGCATGATATCCACCGGTGGCCAGTAAAAATCCAGGGTATTGGGGTCATCCTGGATGATTCCAGGGAACCAGGGGCACCTCGAACGCTTCGACTTGGATGGCAATAAAGCCCAAACCACCGAACCCAGGGAAAATGTCAAATCCAGCAGCTTTCCTTCCGCAGCTACGAAAGTCGGATCCGTTTCACGAGGATTTTCTTCCGGATCTTCGCAAGTCCAGCGACCCATTGAGCAACTCCAATCCGAAGGGATTTCTTGAGGATCCTTCTTTTTCGGCAGGAAGCGGTTCTTTTCGCACAAGGTGCATTCCACGTGAAGGCCTCTCATGTTTGCCAAATCTTGCAACAGCAACGCCGTCGACTTTTCAGACTCCAGTTTCTTGACTGAGTGCATTATAATTTGGAAAAAAGGGAGAAATCAACAGTACCGATCTATCACTACAAACTTCCTCCGATCACTGATCTGAAAGAAAAAAACAAACTATGAAGTAAATAAATACAGTAATTGAGTGCAAGCAACAGATTTTGACATTCAAATCAGTATGCGACGAAATCTCAATCTCGGAAAATAACCGATGTAGAATGCATCAACCAAGTTCTGTGATTCAATGAGAAAGCTGAAGAAACTGGGTTAAATCTTCAAATATACAAAAACGATTATTTTAAAGATCATGATTGTACATTTAAATTCTATACTGTACAATGGACTTAGATGCCTCAATTATAGAAATAATTATAGGCCTCAATTTTTGAAAGACTATCCCCTCATATCTTTAGGACTAAAATGTTCTAGAGGTCTATGGGCTGTTATTTTCGTGACCCAGGAAAGATGAAAGGAAAGAAATGCAACTTGTTTTTTTTTTTTTTAAAGGAAGTGAACGATCATTTGAGCACATGAACTCTTGCCTCCAAGTTCAAGGCATTTTAAAGACCAGAAGATTGCCAACTTGAACTTCATGCAATTCCTATTTCGTCATCAAAAATTCGAATTTTCTCGGCTCAATAGCTCCCAAGGCCATCTTTTTTATGTTCCCTCGGTGTTTGAGTTGAAGAAGTTCGACTGTAAAATACTGTAGTTGATAAATCATGCACATGTGACAAAATGTTAAGAGGCAAAAAGCTGCTGCAGCTTTTCATCTTTAAAATCATGCAAAATGTTAAGAGGCAAGAAGCTGCTGCAGGCTTTCTTTTAATCCTAATCAGCTTACTGTACTGTATTTAAAAAAAAAAAAACAGTTGGAGCATCTCACGATATCCAAGCAGTAATTTCCAAGTGAATTTGTGAATCGTGGACTCTCAAGTTTTTGCAAGCTCAGTAACCGACATCATGATTGAGAATACCATAAAAGAAACATTACCATTTGCATCAAGACTGATTTTTGCATCAATTCGAGCATAGTGCGGTCAGCGGGGATTTATTGCGTAACGTAGAATTATGACGCGTAAAGCAGCAAGAATTTTCCAAGAAATCCCACAACTGCACGTATATTCGCCGAGATGCGTCACTCGGAAGCCATAAAAGCCGAACACTTCGCCCCACTGTAAACGTCCCCCTGTAAACACCGTCACTACACTGCTGAAACCACTTTCCAGCTCACCGTCCAGTTCTTCCTGACCCTCTACACTATTTCCATACGAGATCCTTCTACGGAGCAAACATGCTCGAGTTACTTGGACTCTCAGTGTTTGGCACTGTTGCCTTAAAGGTGTTCAAGAAGTCATCTCCCAATGGTGAGTGAATTCAATGAAACCAACCGACCGTCTTCATTCAGCGAAAATGCGTGTCTTTGGATAGAAAAAAGGACATTTTTAGTATGCTTTAAAAAATGCATTAATCTCAAGAGGATATAACCTCTCATTATCCTCGGATATTTGAAAGGCATTTCAAATTGATTTTCTTGACCGTCTATTTGCAATAAATATTTTTCCATCAATTGCTGACGCATGCAGAAAAGTTCTGGTTCCTAGTTATAAATCAATCTGGATTTGACACAACCTCAAAATCCAAGACGCTGTTTCCCTTTTTTTTTAGCTTTGAATGATAGAAAAATGTTGCAGGAAAATTGGATATTTTCTTTTCTTTGGTTCAAGTAAAAAACTTGAAAATGCAGGATTGACCAAAACACTTCACTAGTTTTTTCTACTTAATATACTGTACTCCAAACAAAAGGATTTCAAATAAAAAAAATCGAAAAAAGGTTATCTTTTATTCAATCACAAGTGTTTCCTCCACTTGAAAATCCTACTCATAGAAATACGGCAATTTTACAAATACATTTTTTCCCCAAGTTTTCTGCGTCGAGCTCAGGTAACAAGTTATACTTCTCCATGAGGATAGAACGATGCTCAATGAATCGAAGTCACTGCGAATTTATCACATGAACATTCGCCATTTACAAACCGAAGAAACTAGAATCTGAGATGCTTCAAAACCCACCCCGTTTTTATTCAGAAAAATTGGAATCGAAAATCTCATACAGTATTGGCAAAAATAATTTCACGTTAAATGAAATTGAGGAAGGAAATTACGGCACAGCATCCAACGTATTCAAGAACATCCATGAAAAATACAAGAAATAAAACATGCATAATAAGTACTGTACCTATAAACACAACGTTGGTGATTAATTCGAAAATAAATACTGCACTCCTACGAGTTTTTTTCTCGATCTGAATTCACACACTTCTTTTTTTTTTATTCATTTATTTTCAGGGAAACTGACAGTGTATCTCGGAAAGCGAGACTTCGTTGATCACCTAGGACAAATTGATCCCATCGACGGCGTCGTTGTCGTCGATACGGATTACCTACAATCAAAAAAAGTTTTCGGACTAGTGAGTGAATTTACCAATGTGAACGGATTCGATTCACACTCTCAACATTTCGGTGGTGGAATTTTCAGGTGAACACTATATTCAGATATGGACGCGAATCAGACGAGACCATGGGTCTCAAATTCAGCAAAGAGATGTGCTTGGGATTCGGTCAAATCCATCCCTCAAAACAGGGAACAGCAGTCACGCCTCTTCAGGTAAAAAAATAATCTAGACAAAAATTGAGCTTCTGGGACCAACACATATAATATGAAAATAATAGTGGATTGCACATCGGCGCCTCACAAAGACTTTCATAAAAAGGATGTGCGTTTCCCTATAAAGAAAAATCCGACAACCACCAGCTTTCCATTCTACTTGCTATAATTTCATCAGCTCGGGAGGGAACGCATTAATCCCCCTCCCCCCAATAATTTGTAGGCGAAGAAAAGTTTATGGTAACACTTTAAGCAATGAACAAATTGTTAAGGCGATCAGTTTTGTTGTATGATGCGCCAATGCTCTTTCCAGTAATCCACGTGCCCTTCGATGGACGCTTAGAAAAAACCCGAACACAGAAGCCCAACGTGAGAGAGCCAACCTCATTCCTCTTTTGCTTCTTTTTGTGTCCCTCTAAGACATGTGTTAGTTGCACACAACAAAAAAAGTTCGCCTCTTACTTTGACGATTATTTCACAGGAAAAACTCATCAAGAAATTGGGGGCGAATGCGTATCCATTCTTCTTCGAACTCCCATCAACTTCACCGACATCTGTGACTTTGCAACCTGGATCCTCAGACACAGGAAAGCCTTTGGGGGTTGAATATGACCTAAAAACCTGGATCGGTGACAGCAAAGAGGAGAAGCCCCATAAAAGGTCTTCCGTTTCTATGGCCATTCGGAAGGTGAAGCATTTTCTCACTTTCGCAACCTAGCAATAACATATCAAAGATGCTTGGTAAATTTCCAAAATGTCTTCCATTCAACTCTAGTTTAAATAAAGAACAACTTATCTTAGGCGTCAAATTTTCTCAGAAAAGTTCAATTGCATGATCTGAATTGTAAACTTTCGAGGGAATCGTGAAAAACATCTGTCTCTGAAGCGTGAATGAAGAGTAAAATCTCTCAGAAACGAGGAAAACCGTGTTCAAGCTATCAAATAAATCGAAAAAGGTTTGTATCAGATAAATCGAAAAAGGTTTGCATCAAATAAATCGAACAAGGTTTATACCAAATAAATCGAAAAAAGTGTGTATCCACAGGTTTTTCCTCTATATAACGCATTTTTCTTCCACATAGAATTATCTTACTTCTCTCCTCATGTTATGCAAGTTCTCTGAAACGAAATTCTGGTTAAAATACATTTTTTTCTGGTCCCTTGAATTTCACTGTAAAGAAAGTCCACCTGTAGTCGATTATTTTCAAAACCCAACACAACAAATAAATTGTTTCACGCCTAAAAATTCGAGCACCAGAAAAAATGACGATTGACGAATAACAGGTACAATACGCGCCAGTGGAAAAAGGAAGCCGACAGCCCAGCGCCATCGTCAGCAAAGGCTTCGCGCTGACAAAGGGAAAAATCAATCTGGAAGTAACCCTAGACAAAGATTTATACTACCACGGAGAGCGGGTCACTGCTGACGTTCGCGTGAGCAACAATTCGAGAAAAACCGTGAAATGCTTCAAAGTGGGCATCATACAACATTGCGAGGTGACTGTGGTGAACGCTCAGTTCTCCCGGGAAGTCGCCTCGCTTCAAACCAAAGAAGGCTGCCCGATAACCCCCGGGGCATCCCTGAACAAGCAGTTCTTCCTCACTCCAGTCGCTGGGGATAACAAAAAGAAGGAAGGCGTCGCTTTGGACGGTCGCATCCGGGTAAGACAAAGCTTTTTCAAAACTTAATAAAAGTTTTCAAACAATTGTCAAGAATATACCGTAAATGCACAGCAAATCTAATCTGCATCTTCAATGGCTTAAATAGTTGGAAAGTCGTCAATACGACAACGCTTCACGATTTCCGGCTACATACTTCTTTCATTACAGGAAATTAACTTTATCAAAATCTCATCACCCATTCTGCATACTGTAGAATTGTAGATAGTAAAAAAAATAGTGCAAAACGGCAAAAATTTGCAATGCTAATCCTCATTCTTTCTTCATTGCAGAAAATTAACTTCAAAATCAAATTGTATCACAATTTTTGCTCGAATAGCTGGAGATTCAACAAGACTAAGCGTTTGAATTCCCCGTCCTCTTCATACTTCTCTCGATAAAGAAAATTCACTTCACAATCAAAATGTAAACTTTTTTCTTGAATAAAGTAGTTCGATACTCTTCAACACGACAAAGCTTTAAAATGCCTGTCTTAATAATACAGTATTGTACAGTACTTATTTCATGGAAGAAAATAATTTTAAAATCGAAATCTAATTAATTATTCTACTTCAATAGCGCTTCAAGAAAATCGACTTAAACTCGAGATCACGAATTGGGAATACACGCAATACGGCATTTAACAGAGACTTCCAAAAATTTGACTGATGAGATTTTCAATCAATTCACAGGATGAAGATGCAAATTTGGCATCATCGACACTTCTCCCGCCGGGGGACAACGGAAACAACGCTTACGGGATCATCGTTTCCTACACATTGCGCGTGCGACTGAACTGTGGATATTTGGGAGGCGAAATTGAGGCAGACCTTCCATTCAAACTTCTGCATCCGGCTCCAGGTAAAATTCCGCTAAATTATTTCCCCGATCCCGAAATCCGAAAGTTTGCGGAGATCTTGTGTGAGGTGTTCGACAAAAGTTTACAGTCGCATTTCTACGAATACTTTTAAAGTATTACTCGATTATTCAAGAGTTCACGGTTAAAAATACGGGGAGAATTGGATATTCTGGTGAAAAGAGGAAAAAACATTTTCCTGGATGCTTTCCTCAATGTGCAACAAGTGCTTTTTTGCT